>CAMTDV010000006.1:22782533-22802140 GCA_947069175.1 Scalesia atractyloides
CGTTTACATTTCGTGCTAAATTTTGTGAGTTAACACGTCGTAGCGTGCATGTGAGGTTCAACGTTTTTGCTCTATTTTTTCGAATTTGATAGGCCTGTCGCAACGTGTCCATTTTTTCCCTTTTGACAAGTTCGCCGCAACGGGCAGGTCCTTGATCAACTAAGTTATTATTTTCAACGTTTTACGTTTCTGTTTAATTTCTTCACATTAACACACAGTAACGGGTGTCCGTGGTTCAACAATTTTAAGTCTGCTTTTCGTTCGGTGTAATTTTTTCCATTTTATCTATTTTATTTTTACGAGTTTTTCCGATGTTGGGAGTCGATGCCGGTGTGGCATTGGTGCTACTTGGCACGGTTTTACGAACGTTTTTAATCTATTAAAGTTTTTACTAATATTTTGTTTCGGTTTACCCTTATACTTCTTTTACTTAAAAACTATTTTTTTACATGCATATGTTATGTACATTAGGTATAAATATGATTTGTTCTACATTTCCACGTAAACTTTTTTTAATAACAACTGTAGATCAAATATAATACGTTTCCGTTTAAAGAAACCATTTTTACGTGCATATTTTTATGTATGTTTCTGTAAACATTTAGTTGTTCTACGTTTCGACGTAAAAATTTTTGGGAAATGATTCAGGTCAAATATAATATGTTTTCATGTTTATTTTATGTGTGTTTCGTAAAGTTTGTTTCGAACCGAGTGGATTCAAATTATGGTTTCTTTTTTCCCTTTTATTCGAAAGCTCTAGTTAATCCCTTTCAATTACATGTGTCAAATTTTCCTTTATACCCGTTACGTTTTTTATGTATGAGTTGGGTCACATATAAGATTGTTCGATATGAATTTGATTTACTTTACGTTTGATTCAATCACAATGCTTATACATGTTACATTGAGTTCAACTAGATACGTCGAAATGCGTGTTTTCATATGGTTAATGTGTCATATAACGTTTGGACTAATCCATTTAATGTTTACGATGTACCCGCGCCGCAACGCGGGCGGGGTCTTAATCCTAGTTATTATTTAATAAGCATTAGGATAATGGATCAATTATTTTTATTTGGCCCCAACCAATAAGTTATGAGGTTTTAATATTTGAAAGAGACGGTCCAATGAGTTTTGAGGTGAAAGTTCCGGATCGGGCGGGTTTAGACGAAAGTTTGGACGAAATAGAGCTAATTCGGCATAAAGTTATTAAGAAGAAGTAGTAGCGGAATATTCCATTTCATACCAAAAGAGCATACTTATCAAACTATGAACGCATGACCACTATTTATATAGATGCTCATCCGTGCGGATGAGCTTGTCCGTGCGGATACGCCTCATCCGTACGGACCTCTCCTTCGCTCCAAATGCCATGTGTTCATATCTAAACTATAAAATATTCAAACACGCCCTATCTAGCCTATTCACATAGTGGCGGACATATATAATATGTACTAACAATTTCCCCCTTGGCCGTCACTGTCGAATCTTTTTCTTGAAATATGAGAGTTGTGTTTGAATATTCTGCAACTTCAAACAAGCATTTGATATCTTCAATTAAATCCCCCTTATTTGATGATTCGGGTTTGCATTATCTTTATTAAATTTCCCTTGAAATGAATCTTCAAGTTTTTGTTTGCACGATTCCCAACCTGCCCTGATTTGCTTAACTGCAATCTTTATGAATGATCACGAAATTGAAATATCACAATATAGCTTCTCTGTCTCAACGTTAATCACATCTGCAATTGGTTTTTGATTTACCACTTTAGCTCAATCTTTTAATCTTCAAAAAACCAACCGGCAATTGATAGAAACTTCGAATATCACATTGAGAAACTTCAACAGAATGAACACCCGCGAAAATCTCCACAATCAGCTAATCTTCATCAGATAACGAATCATCTTAAAACCACTTTGATCTAAGAATCATTCTTCCACGATCAGATTCACATTCTTCCTCTTCAGTCATGATAACATATATATAGTCTTCTCCGTTAGTCCTGATAGCAACTTAATCTAAAAACATCCTCATTTCCCGGCGGTCAGTCCGAATAACAATTCATCTGCTCGATAATTAAACATTCTGACACTTAAGACTATCATAGAACTATCGTGTATCTAATATCTTGACAGCCCTCTAATATCTTTTAAGTATCGGCAATACTGACGCATCCTCTGACGCTAATCCTACTAACCGGCTTGAGGAAGACTCGGGACTCAAATCCTAACACATCAAATCGATCTTGATCTGAAGGATCTAAACTTCCTATGATCACAAACTAACGAATCCAGATCTTATGCATCCTCGGACAATCTGAAGTTGGAACCACCCCAATACTGTTACATCGTCTGAATTTCAAAAAAAATGTCTATTATTTGGAAAAAAAATTATTCTCCCTCATTTTTAGCAAATTCTGACATCTCTAAACTCTTCACTGGGTTTTCCCCCTCAAACTGAGCAAATTCAGTCATCTTCGTTCTCTGAAAAACTCAAATATGACATTTTGTTCCACAAAAGTTTGTTTTTCATCAATGCGGATTTTTCTTGTTGGCCCACAATGGTCACTACACCAAATGATAATCATTTTGCATAAGTATACATGACTACCCCATTATCTTCAACACTCTACGATCTCATCATCATATCTATTTTCGGAATCCTCCGATGGTGTCCCCGAACAGCCCGTTTTTTACGTTAAAATCTCGAAAAAATTCAATCACCAAATTTTTTTTAGACACTCGTCTCATCACTACGATTAAAAAATGCCTTTGACTCATTCAGCGGATGAAAAATCCTCATTCGTGCGAATGTCTCCTTATGCGGATGAACTGATTGAATTTACAACAAATGATGTTGGTTCGTAAGGATGAGGTTTGTCCGTACGGATGAAGCTTAGTTCGTGCGAATGAACACGATTTTTCAAACGAATAAGGGTTCATTCGTGCGAATGAATGACACTCATTCGCACGAATAAGCACTCCTACACACGAAACTCTTTCGTTAGTTCGAAAGCTACTTTTCCAATCAATTCGATCTAAAATCTTTATTTTTTCGAATTTTAAGATGATTCTTTCACAGACTAGTTCGAAATTCATTTTAAATCAATCATATGGTTTTAATTTTACTTTTTGTCCGTAGATTAACCTTCAATTGATGACTTACGTCTAAAACCCTTTAACAACCTATAATTTATGATCGTAGGTGATTCAATCAACTGTTAGATCGATTGAATAGGCACCGTAGCTCCGATACCAATTGAAAGTTCCGGATCGGGCGGGTTTTAAACGGAAGTTTGGACGGGATAGAGCTAACTCGGTCTAAAGGTATTAATAAGAAGTAGTAGCGAAAGATTCCATTTCATACCGAAAGAGCATACATCACTTTACAAGCTAGAGATTTCTCCAGCATTTCTCCTCTGGAATCTCCAAAACTTATCAAACTATGAACACATGATCACTATTTATAGGGATGCTCATCCGTGCGGATGAGTTTTTGTCTGTGCGGATGAGTCTCATCCGTATGGACGTCTCCATCACTCCAAATGTCATGTGTTCGTATCTAAACTATACAATATTCACACATGCTCTATCTATCCTATTCGCACAGTGGCGCAAATACAAAATATGTACTAACTTGAGGTGTTAATGAATTATATGGAATGCCAAATAAGTTTTTTGGTTATATATATAGGGATCGGGTAAAATGAGAACCACCTTGAGTTGTGAGAACCGTGGGAACCAATATTAACCATTGATCAAATGTGTTTTGATTGATAAGATTAAAAGACAATAAAGCAGAGTAATGATTGTGTTTTAATTAATGAAATTTTTGTTTTTAATGAGATAAGGGCTAATTCGTCTTTTTACGATGACCATTAATGATTGGTTTCATTGATGATTGTGTTTTAATTGATAATATTGTTCTTTAATAAAATAAAAATTAAAAAATTGAGGTAAATGTTTACATTTCAAATAAATCACCAGAAAAATGAAAAAAAATTAACTAAAATAAATAAAACGAAGTCGTTGTTTAAATGATAGTTTGCACCTTCATCCTCTAAAAAACTCACACCAACCGTAAATTGTTTTACACAATAAAAATAAAAAATTGTTTTACCCGTTGCGTTTTTTAACGCACGTTGTTGAATGTTTTTTTACGCGCATCGTCATTATCGAATGTAAATGTTTTTGTTTGTTTTTTTACACAGTGGTGTATTGCGTAAAGACATTTTTTTACGTTTGATGTTTTACGTAAGCGCGAAAGCTGCCTCCCTTCTAAAAAAATCACACCAACCGTAAAATTTTTTACACAACAAAATAAAAAATTAAAAAACTATTTTATGCGTTACGTTTTTTTACGCGCATTGTCTTTATTGAACGTAAATGTTTTTGTTTATTTTTTTACGCAATGGTGTATTGCGTAAATTTTTTTACGTTTGATGTTTTATGTCGGCGCGAAAGGTGCCTCCCTTTTAAAAAACTCACATCAACCGTAAATTTTTTTACACAACAAAATAAAAAATAAAGAAACTATTTTACGCGTTACGTTTTTTAACGCGCGTTGTCGAACATTTTTACATATGCAAACATTTTATAAAAAAACTTTTTTAATGATGTTAACTGTTGTTGTAGATATTATTATTATTACTACTATTATTATTATTATTATTATTATTATTATTATTTAGGCTAATTGATTATGGATGTGACTTTTGAAAAGAATAAAGAGAGAGAAATGATGTGACACCGGGAGTAAAAGACTAAAATTACCCAATTGATTTAATTGAATATAGATGATGTGAACAATTTTTATTGGATAATAAGAGTTCTCACGGTTCATGCAACTCGTGGTAGTTTTTATTTGAACCAGATCCTATATATAATATATATATAATATATATATAATTTAGTGCCCTGGAAAAACAGGCCCTAACCTGGAGTTCGGCTTAGACTACCCATTCGCGCTACACAGTGAATATCGTTGATATCGATTTGTTCGCTAAAACCACATATATATAATATATATATATATAAAACAGCCGAAAGCGAAAACCAAGAAAAACAAAAGTCGTCGTATACCCAAAAGTAATACCAATTCCAATCATGGTTGTAAAAGTCCCGCCTAGGCCGATTACTCCCCGAGTAATCTCTGCCTAAGTCAAGTACTTCCGAATATTCTCAAATCCGACTAGGGAGCGTCTACGACTTTTGCAACCATGATTCCAATAACACCTATATTGGTGTTGACGGTGTTCAGTTGGTATCAATTTATTTGCCACAATACCGGTATGACTTCAGCACTAGGTAGAGCCTATGCAAAAAAAAATGCTCAATATTTAACACCTCATTTTTAACAAAATGTATACGAAAGATCGAGAAAACAATATTTTGTATCCATATTTTTTAAGCTAACATGCACAAATTACGAGAAAAAAATAAATTACTAAAAAATGATTAAAATGTATATTATCTCTCTCATTATTTATATATATATATATATTACAAACTACTAGGAATAGTAATATTGATTTTTTAATGTAAAAATTCATCTTCTATATATATAATTAGGGATGAATTTTGAAATTAAAAAATCAATATTAACAA
Source organism: Scalesia atractyloides (assembly GCA_947069175.1). Lineage (NCBI taxonomy): Eukaryota > Viridiplantae > Streptophyta > Magnoliopsida > Asterales > Asteraceae > Scalesia > Scalesia atractyloides. The sequence continues at coordinate 22,788,141 of CAMTDV010000006.1, forward strand.
TTGCAAAATATATATAATATTGCAAACTATAGGAATAGTAATATTGATTTTTTATATATTCAAACTACTAGGAATAGTAATATTGATTTTTTAATGTAAAAATTCATCTTCTATATATATAATTAGGGATGAATTTTGAAATTAAAAAATCAATATTAACATTGCAAAATATTATATATATTGCAATACTAGAATAGTAATATTGATTTTAATGTAAAATTCATCATGATTTTTAAATAAAAATCATCTTCTATATATATAATTAGGGATGAATTTTGAAATTAAAAAATCAATATTAACAATTGCAAAAATATATATATATATTGCAAACTACTAGAATAGTAATATTGATTTTTTTATATATTGCAAATACTAGGAATAGTAAATATTGATTTTTAATGTAAAAATTCATCTTCTATATATATAATTAGGGGATGAATTTTGAAATTAAAAAATCAATATTAACAATTGCAAAAATATATATATATATTGCAAACTACTAGGAATAGTAATATTGATTTTTTAATGAAAAATATCATAAATATTAAAATAAAACTCATAATAATTATATCATAGTATTTTGCAATTAGTTAATATTATTTTTTTAATTTTAAAATTCATCCGCTAAATATATATATATAATTAAGGATGGATTTTAAATAAAAATCATATACATTTTAATAGTAAAATAATAGTAAATAATAGTAATATTGCAATTTTAATAAGATTTTTAATTTTTTTAAAAATTCATCCCTAATATATATATATTTATTAGGGGATGGAATTTTGAAATAAAAAAATCAATATTACTATTCTATAGTTTTGCAATTGTTAAAGTAAAGTAATAGTAATAGTAATATTGATTTTTTAATTTAAAAACTCATCCCCTATATATATATAATAATTTAATTAAAAAATATATTATATTAGCGGATGAATTTTAAATTAAAAAATCAATATTACTATACCTAGTAGTTTGCAATTGTTAATATAAAAATAGTATTTATATATTTCCCTCTATTAAGACCTTATTAAATGACTATTACATATTTTCCAAGCTTTTTATTTTCAACCCAAACCAAGTGTGTTTGTTGGGATTGAACCTTGGAAAGGAGCAGATGATATAAAGTCAAAACACACATCCGAGCTTTGATTCAACCATCAGAGGTTCTAAACCGCTGATGAATATCTACTGCTTTCATTAAACTCATTGCTTCCTATCCTCTAACAGAAGAAACTCCAACCGTTGGTAGAAGATCACAAGAACAGAGGATAGCCAGCATTGCTTAGTTTAGAATTAGCTTAATTAATGTAAGCATGATAATTTAGTCTAAGCAGTGTTTGTAGTTAGTTACGTTTGTTAGCTGTCACTATCAACCCCGACGTCATTATAAGACGATCAATGGTTAAACATTTAGTATAATTAGGCGCTCAATGTAACATTAACACTTGTCTTCTTAAAAGATCAATTTCTATTTCTTCTTCATTTCTTACTATCAAACGATCGTTATTGGGCTAAGGGGGAGTTTGTGAATCACATGCAATAGTTTGATTATTTGAAAGCATGATGGTGATGAAAACAAACGACCGATTGATTGTTGTAAAAGTTTTACCATTTATATTCTGCTTTCAATCATTTTCCATTACTTGAAACAAAAACAACAATCAATTTAAACTTAGATCCTGACACGTGTATTAACCGAAACATACATTATTTTACCACCTTCAACATTGGTTTTTTTCACGCATTTCTTACGTAAACACAATATCCTACATTGTATGCTAGCAACCTACATCAACATAATAGCAAAATAATTGCAAATATAAATCAACATCATATCCTTATATGATCATTTTATACCCTTCCCTCATCCCCTTAAAATCTCAAGTTAAACATGCATACATGCAGTTAATAGTATTAAGACCATTCGTAATGGTTAATCCCTTTAAGGGGCATTTTTAGTCACATCAGCATCATAATGCCTCATGTAATGGTTAAGGCCCCTTAATGCCCTTTTATTCATTAATTTCCAAGTTTTTCCTCCTCATTAGGCATTATTTGAATGCCTCTATAATGCTAATGGGGGATGGTGTGAAGGCATTATCAAACTCTTTTATGCCCCTATAATATCCATTATGCATGGCGTTAACTAAATTCATCTACTTTCAATTAGGTTAAGCTAAAGGATACGAAATCTATAAACTTCCACAACAAATCAAGATACTGCCTCAAGTTTTCATGGAATATAATATTGCATCTTCTCTTCAACTATATTAAGTTGCAATCATAAATAAATATAATAATGCATCTTTTCTTCAATTGGTGATAACTCCGACCGTTGTAAAATTGGATGATGAAACAAAATAAGTTGATTAAAGAAGCATACACGTTAACCTTTTTCCCTTCAACGGCTTGAAGACAACCCAACAATGAATTGATTTTAGTTAATCATTTGTTCAAATAGATATGTAGAAATCAAACTTCGAATAAAAATACTCATCATTGGGAAAAAAGCAGATAAACACATAAAACGATAGACCTGTTCGAGCATGGAACAGAACAAGAACTTCGCATGGAAGTAAAAAAAACAACTTATACCAGGCTTATGTTTGAATGGAACATAATCGAACTATAACGACACCATTCAATGAGTGGAGAGTCGTCGTTGATGAAAGTTTTAGAGTCACCGGTAAGTTGTTTTGGAAGACCCAGGTGGCCAGTTTAAATTGCAGCAGGGTAGGGGTTATTTGTTTTTTGCGTAGATAGGTTTTGCGTGAAGGGTATATGAAGTGATAAACAATAAACAAGGTTAAATGGGTAATTTAGTAAGAAAAGGTAAATATGTAATTGATTTAATAAGTGGGGAAATATGTATTTAATGATCTTAGCAATAGGATATAGGTAATAAACCTAAAAAAATTGGATGAACGCTTTGTGTAGGTAATCTACCTAGGTGTTAGAATAAAATACAAACACCTATGTGAGTAAAAACTTTAAGAACCAATAATATATTAACATGTGCCCTCCAACAAAATTCTAATTTAAGGGTATTTTGTCTTTTTAAACCTATCTATTTACATATATTTAAAATCAATTAATAAATTATCCCCTTAAATTAATACAAGATTAATTCAATTCTTAAATTCCAAAATTTTCCTTTGATTTCAAAACCCTGATCGAACTGGATACTCCATTTTTAATGCAGACTAAAAAATTAGCATTCTTTAATTGCGACATCCAAATTTTTTGATCACGACCCTTTCATGGCTTCAAATCAAGGAATTTCAATGAAAAGATTAGTGCTATGGAAGTAACACTAAGTAACTTTAATAGCCTAAAAATCAATTTGATGTCTAAACCAAATTCAAATTCAAATTCAAATTCACCAACAAGATTCAACCTTTAAATTAAAATAAGTTGAACAAATTAGAATAGATAGGGATTTTTTATTTAGAAATTGCATAATGGGGTCTTTTTTTATTCAGAAAACTACCGAATGGTTTTTGTTTGCTTTCTAAAGTGTTCAATCATTTTTTATGTTCTAGGACTTGAATAGTTTCTCCGTAATGGCATTTTTTATGATTCCTGATATACTTTTGATTACCAGATGTGATAATTTTCATAACCAATGTGCTGACCAAATCTGAAAATATAAATATTTGTTTCGTCTTTGTGACGTGATGACTACCGTGAATGTCATAAAAAACCAAAATAACAATGTAGCTAGTGTAAATAGGGTATCGAACCAGAGGAGTATGATGGACAGTATTATTGATTAAGTATGAAGAGCTAATGCATAAATATAACAACGGTTGTTTGAATGTTTGATTAAACTAAGAACTACTGAAAACGAGTTTGTAACAATGAGAGAAAACAATGGTTCCTCCGGATTTTAGATTCAAAATAGACTTCAATTATGTGTTCGACTGTTACAATCACATAGACATGATTGCTTAATTCAATTAATCGATTGTGATCATCCAAAGACTACTTACTTCGATTGCAAAACAACGGAAGGTTATCACATGAACAATCAATTGAAATTACCAACCCTAACTCCTATCAAATATATCCTAATTGCTAGAATTCTTGGGAATTGAATAAATTAGAATAAGATTTAGAGTAAAACCAACAGTTACAATCAAATAAATCAAATCAAATGGTAAAAACCATCGAATGCTTAGATTACCAAGTTCAAATACAATCAAAAACACAAAAAAATTGTCTACTTACAAGAATCCTCCACTCGGAAGAAATCACTAAGGAATTAGTCATTCATCTCGGTTAATCGATCTTCAAAAGCTTGAACAATGATTAGATTCATCTTCACTATGGTTGATTTGATGGAAATTATATGATAAGAGATATGAAAAGTGCCCAAACGTGTGCGACTTGATCACCAAAATTCGTCCAAGGCTTGAACGATAATGATTAGGGTTTTTAAAACCTTTTATACGTCCAAAATTCAACCCCCGCGACTTTGCCTAGATCGCGCGGTAGCCTACGGCTGTCTGGTCGTAGGTTCTAGCCAGCAGTTGCTGAATCCTTTTGTTCACCTAACCGTAAGTTACAGCATGATAACCATAACCTACGATAACCCTTTGCTATAACTCTTGTTGTGATATGACCCAGCCGTATTGAACTGCCCGCGTAACTATGCGAGTGACCATTTTGTCCCTGAACTTCCTTCTTTCGTATTTCTCGTACTTCCAAGCTATTTTCCGACCCGAAACAAATCCCGAATAACGTAATATACCTTGATTATCATCCTCGGTGTTCAACTCACCTCCAACACTTTACCTTCACCGATTGAAGCGATTAACCTGCAAAAACCACAATCTCTCATAGTTATCACATTAAAACAAGATAAACACCTAAACTCAATAAACCCATAAAATAAACCCATTAATTCTTGGGTTTCTTCCTCTCCATCACTTTGTCTGACGGTTAATCCATTTTAATTTCTTTTGCTTCCTAGTATACTTTTCAATTATCACAACCAAATGTGTTAGTTTCGTAATCATTGTGCTGATTAGATTTGAGTATATAAATATTTGTGTTATCATTAGATTTTTACCTTTACTTCTCTGATGTGCTAATTTCATAATCAATGTGCTAATATTAACCCCACTGTCATTAAATTCAATCCCATAAACACCTTCCACTGTAACAAATAACAGAGCACATATCAAAAAGGCTTATGGGTTTTGAACTCGGGTAAAGGTAAGAAAATATTTTTTTCTTTTTTATGTGATTAACGGAGAAAGATAAACCAAACCATGACAATCTTTATTCACACTGAACTACTAACACTTTGGTATATAATACTAACATGTTTCTTTCCATCTCTTTTTCTTCTCTCTTTTTTTTTCTCCATAACAAATATCTAAACATACGCATTGTCATTCGCGGTAGGTAATCGAGCAATTCAGACTCACAGTTCTAGTGGGCTCAAACATCTCACAAAACGAAAGGATAAGAGTTACCACATGTAGTATGTGTAATTTCCTAAATCAAGTTACCCGAAATTAGGTATCTCTTCTCAATTCTTCTCTAAAACACATGTCAGAAATATTCTCATGAAACTTAAAGGGACAACCATGACAAAGGATCTTGGTTAGTTTGAATATCAGCAAGAAACCCTTTAGCGTTTGAAATTTTCGGTTTTCATGTAGTTTAAGCACGCTTGAGACAAAAATTTTCAAAATTTCACTTTTTCACCAATTTAATCATTCACCAATCCCCTCTAATGTTACCACTTCCCCACGTTTGAGATACCTTGTCCCTAATGTATAGTGCCTTTTATACCCTATCTCAAGTACCACCAACTACTAATCCATGAGCTATCAATAACCCAACCAAACCAACAATTAAACAAAACTAAACACTCCCAACACATAAGTCTACACCACCAAAAACAAACAAAAAATAATATATTATTATATATAATAAATGAAAGTAATTAGGACCACGTGTCAGCTTGATATCGTATCTCAGAATGCTTTTGGCGCCCAAAAATTCGGGTCAGCCTTTTCATTCATGGATATCTAGATCCGTTAGAAAACCAGTTCATATGTTTGAGAAACCCTAATCATTGAAGCGCCTCCAGCCTCCTCTCACGTTCTCTCCTGCCAGTGTTTGCAAAACCCTAAGAACCTACAAACGATTTAGATCTTGGATCCAATAAATCATCCATTCATTTAAACCAAGTTACAAAGATGCGTTTCAGATTTGACGAATTGTTTCAGGTTAGCTTCGATTCATGTTAGGTTTTAGTATGTTTGTTCATGTTTTATTGATTTTGATGAAGAATTCTTGACTATTGCCTTGATTCTTGAGGAAAATACTTTTATATGTCACTTACATGTTATGTGTTTTTTGAAAGTCCTAAGAGAATGCTAATTGGTCAAAAATTCAGTAAAAGAATATAGGTTTTAGTATATTTGTTCATGTTTCACTGATTTTGATGAAGAATTCTTGACTATTACCTTGATTCTTGAGGAAAATATGTTTATATGTCACTTACATGTTATGTGTTTGTTGAAGTCCTAAAAAGAATACTAATGTGTCAATAATTCAGTAAAAGAATGAAACAACTTCCTACACTTCCTCTCTGCATCCTCTTCAATATATATCTTTTTTTGTACCTGGATCTAGATTCTCGGTATAAACCGAATCATAAAGCTATCCGCTCATATACATATGATTTGGGAGAATTTTCTTAACCCTAAATTGATTGTTCTTTTGTAGATCACCCCTTTGTTTTTCAATCGACTTCAGATTTTAACCATACATTTTACCAAGGAAGTTCGATTATCGTTTTTCAACAAGTCAAAGGTCATCTCGTGGTTGATTGTGTCATAAACTTTCAGAAAGTTGATCCGTCTAAGGTATATAGAGTAACTTTGGATCGGTAAGTTGTTCAAAATCACTTACGTGGTATGTTGAATTTGGAAATATGGTTCGAATTAGTTTTTTTCTTAATTCCTTTTGTTTCTTTTGATTGAAATACATCTTGAATTGTTATCGATTACTTGCTAAACTGTGTTGTTAAAGGCATTATTGCTTAGTTCATTTTTAAACACTATTTTCTTTTAATCTGAACTTAGAAGGAGTAGATATATGCTTCCGATCTGTTTTAGGTGATGGCATTTTAGGTGATGAAAGTTCAGATGTCTTTGCAGCAAACTCAAATGGACAGATTCTATTTTATAATTCTATATTGAATGTTGTTTTGATACATAAGTCAAGTAAGATTTATCACACTATCTAAATTCGAATAGTTAGTGAATGATGACGATGTGAGCATTGGAGGGACCATGTGTATCAGTTGGTTATATTGCTACTTTAAACCATTCAATCTTAGTATCTTACATATTGGGAGTGACCTGCTTAGAATAAAATCGGCTTAAGTTAGGTTAAGTTAAGCCTAACCCATATAATTTTACAACAGTTATTAAAATTGATAAGATTCAGTTTTGGTACTCTTTCAAGCTGGATGAGGAATGGGTCGAAAAGAGTTTTGACTTATCTCAGATGGGCCCAACGAAAATAGCTAAAAGGGAACGAATTATATGTGTCAAACTGGTCAAACAAGGTGTGAGTCGTGCAAAGTTTTTTTTTCGATGTACACAGACCACAATATCGTATGTCGTTTTAGATAAAGGTTTTTATTATTATTGCATTTGAAGCTTATTAGTCCGCTTTTGACTTTTAGAAGTCAAACTGAGACCTTTTAAAACATATTCGCCTCACATCCATGTAATTTGGTTATTATGTTATTCTCTGTATATATCTTGCATTTGCTTTCTTGAATTTGTCTTTATTATCTATAATAAATAAGTAGTGATATGGGAAATGTGTCATTTGGATACGCCACCTATCTTTGGTTTATAAAAAGTAAGATCTTTTCAGCGATTTATGTTAATCTGTTTTAAATCATTGTGTAAAGTTGAAAACTTTCTGCTTTTTTATTCTCAGGTGGTGTTTGAGATTGAATCTGAATTGAAAAGGGTATAAAGATTTCACATTTGATTGTCGTTGAAAGCAAGGAGGTAAAGGAAAAGACCAAGACCAGATCCTAAGGGGAAAAAGGGCAATTATGTATGTTATTGGAACACATAAAAATGCAAGGTTTATGGGAAGACATCTTACCGAGTGGTGAATTTGTAGGTTGATGGTGTAGATTATCACAAAACTTGCTTTAATTGTAGCCATTGCAAAGGTAGACATAAGGTATGATAATGGTGATCCTTTGTGATATATATCATTCATTTATAAATAATATCTTGGGGTTATTTATTTATTAAGTATAAGATAATTAGTTACATAGTTGATGTGAATAATGTTGTTAAGCATCAACATGCTTAGTATATCTAATGTGGTTGTAGACTTTTTTTCATTCTAATAATTCATAATGTTTGTCCATATTTGATATGTTGGGATCATGAATAGACACAACTATATAGTATTTATATACTTTTCAAAAACGGATGACTGGCCATTATAGTTGACTTTTCATTGCAACTGACCTTTGTTCTTGACTTCTTGTGAAGGTGTCAAAAGCAACTATCATTTGCAAGAATTTACATCTGTGTACAAAGCGTGGAAGTGCAAATGCTTCCGAGAAAGGATTTGTCATCAGAGTTGGTACTAAAGGAGGTTTATCTCTGTGCGCAATCCTTGCACGATTATGGCGTCAACGATCGTTGTCATCAGCTATGTAAGTGATTTGAACTCTTTTTGTTTGATGTAGTGTTATATGTAATGTTAAATTTGTTTGGTCTTTAGTTTTCTACAGTTGTTATTTGGTTATGTAGATGCAATATAGTAACTGGACTTATTTTAGGATCAATTTTGATATAAGTTTTGTAGTGATACATCTCAGAAACATTGAATTTGATAGCAAATATTGCATAGAGAAGGAAATATGTTTATTTTTAAATCGGTATATTGTTTTCTGCTATTGTTATTTGATTATATCAAGTGGATTATCATAGTTTGAATTTAATACGAGTTCTGTAATTATCTATCATGGATACATTGAATTTGTAACTGATACTTTGGTAGCATGGTTCAGATGTGGACATGTAGGATAGGCAGCCATAAGGGTGCCCATATGTTGGTAGTCTTATATGTCCAAAGCTCTGTTGTCAAGGCTCACCTAGGCGTGTGCCTACCAGCCTAATCGCTTTGCTTCAAAGCCCCACTTTCAGGCCCTCAGACGAATTTTCAGGCCAAATTCTAACGAATTTCCGGTCAAAAATTGTTTGAGCAGGTCTAACCATGTTTGAAACAATTATAAGAACTCTAAACAAGCCTGGAAACAACCTAAACCAACTTAAATTAGCCCTAAAGAAGCCTAAAATGTGTCTAAAATCCTTAAAAAATGTTTTTTTATACTTAACGACTCGCCTAAAAAAGCCCTCGCTTTTTAAGCGCCTTGCCCTAAGACCCAAGGCTCACCCTTTGTGCTTTGAGTGCGCCTGACGCCTTTGACAACTATGGTCCAAAGTATGCATTATTATGGGTAAAAATTTTGCACTGTACTGGGTTTAATTTATGCACTACGATAAAAATTTGAGTTAAGATGCTCTGTAGTTTTTGGGTTAAATTACGTTGGTATTTCATAAGTTTTGATGCATTATTTCTTCTTTTAATCATGCTAACTAATTCGTGTATTAACATTTCAGAAAAAAATATATCATGAAGGCTGAATCGAGGTGATCAAAGTCTTGTGCATGAAGATCGAATACCACGTGCTTCTTTTGTAATAGGTTCATGAGTTTCAAAAGTTGGAGAAGATGATGTCCTTATAAAAGGTAATACAAATGATGCCCTTATGCGTCTGATTATTTGTTTTAAACAACCATTTTGGACGAGAAATTAAAATTAATTATTTAAGGGTAAACTTTAATTATATATTCTTTCTTTTAGTTTGATCTTAAAACCATGGTTATAAAAAATGATCATAACATTTGTTTTAGTGGTCCTAACATTTGTTTCAGCAATGCTTTGTTTTCAAATGCAAAATACGACACCTTTTAACAAAGGAAACTATAGATTAATTATTAATAATTATTATGTCATTGGATTAGACTACAAATAAACCATTGAAAGGTAATATTCCTTTCATTAATCGTTTGAATCCGATCCTCCTTTATCGTTTAGGCTTGTGTATTGATAATTTTCCCGTTTTTATATTTGTTCAAATGGGTTTTCTTTTGCTGCGTTTTTTCAGGTGAGTTAAAGAGTAACCGTCAAGAAGGCAAAACCATAGGCAGGCGACGTATAAGTTCAATTACAAATCGATTGTAATTATACATATAGTGGACGTAATGTTTTGTAATAGTTACCAAATTCCAACTCGTGCGCGACATGAAAACTCTTCTTATAGTGAAGACATTAATATGTCATACATTTTGTTTGATTTTAATTATGTATTGATATCATAAATAGTTTTTAATACAAGTCACTTTCTCGAGCCCGGGAAGCAATCCCGGGTGATAACCTAGTGTTTAAATAAAAGAAAGTACAAAGGATCAAGCACGTGGACCTGATCAATGAAGGAGGATCAGAGTGCTCATCTATAGGATGGACCTGGTGGTCCACAATAATAACCTCCTAGATGCTCGAAGAAGGCACTCATATAAAAAATGTCAGCCACTCCTCATACTACTGGCTCTCCCTGCTGTTGTTGTTGTTGCTCCTACTGAGATGGGTATTCATACATCGGTGGTTGGTATAGATAGGAACTCTGATAATGTGGTGCGGTGTATTCAGGACGCACCCACATGGACCCATGTACATGCAGAGTCGGATGTCTTGCCATGCCCGACTGATAGGGAGGCTCTTTACTGTTATCTACCCTGATAATAGTCCATATGCCTCCTCGTCTAACTCTTATCATATGCACGCATATTCAGTTCGATTTGATCCTTCAGATGTCACATCCGTTTAAGCCTAGTGTTGTGCTCCATTAACTCCCAATGTTGGCGAGCTCACGTTTCCTCTTGTCACGGACCCTGATCATAGATAAACCTCTTAAAACCTTCCCAACCATCATAATCTGGTGACATATGACTCCACCGTTGGTTGCATGTCATCGTCGAAATCCCCCCCCCATGAATAACCGGTGTGTCATGGCTCTACAGGCTGACTGCTTAACCCTTCAGCAGTGATCAACCCAGCCTCTTTTTTTCTCCTCAAGAGCTCCTCATCACTCGTATCTAAATCATCCATCTCCCCTTGTTGCGGTGCTCCTCAACCCCATTGAAGCACTTTCACCTTCGCACCATCCCCATACTTTATCTTGTGCCATTTTTTGTTTTCACATATTTCAGCTTTTCACTCTTACACATATCCGCAATCGTGAAGATGGCATGTGGCTTGTTGTGGGAGTATACACTTGGCAACAATGCCTTTTGCTTTTCTAGTAGGGCACTTAGCAACCGAGCGTGTCGAATTAGCTTTTTACCTTTCTGATTTCTACTCTGCCACACATGCATCATTACCATTTGCCTGAACGAGAGATGCAATTGCCCGATCATTAGAGCATAAAGGACCGGAATCTCCCAAGTCCTGACTGCCATCCTATCCCCTAACCGAGGTGCTACATTGGAGATCACAAAGCTAAGAAGCACCCGCACCAATGGTTTCAAATTATCTCTCTTCATTTCCACCCCTTTCTCCAACATGAACAGTTCAGAGAGCATTGTATTTTCCTCAGCTATCTTCCTTGAGGTGTTGAAATAGTCATTTTCGTCTACCAACTTGTAGAAACTTTCCGGTTTAGAATCAAACTTGGCTATTTGTCTCAGTGTAGCTAGAGATAACGTAGCTAGTTTGTTGTTAACTGTTCCCGTCAGAGTGACGCTCTTCGGCGAGTTGTTTCCTTCATCTTTTTTCAACGTACTCAACCACTCCATAATGCTTTTAACGTAAATATCCCCTTTTGCGTTACCATCACCGCCTCCCAACCAACCACGATAAACTTTTCATAGAAACCTAAAGCTCTAAAATCGGGTCTATACACTGGCTTCTCAAAACACATATTTTCTTTGACAGAGTGGTCATCCCCCATCTTTTCATAAAACAACTGGGCCTGAAACGCTGCTTGTTGTTTATTAAGGGGCCCTTTTCCCCAAACTCCTTTTCTCGGGACGTTACTCATTGAGTTTATCCATTCTTGGTGCCTTTGCTCTTGTACATCTTCCATTGGCGCATCTCGTTTGTCCTTCTTTTCTTTGAAGCATCCGGCGGAGCGGATGATTCCCCAGGCTTTTCTTTCCCTGCTCTCCTGTCTCTGCCCATCCTGTGTACACAAACTAATCAACACAAGAAACCAATCAATCCAACTTCAACTCAAATAAACAACCGAGTTGAACAAGTGTGTAATCCTATGATGCTTCCCACACTTGTTCTTTGCTATGGCTACCCGCTTGTTGAGAGTCCACTCTAAAAAAAATCAATCAGTGACATTAATTGCTTAAAATCAGATTTTTCAACACTCAATGATCCTCGAACAAGTTCAACAAGCACTTCACATCATATAGTAGCCACAACATCCGTTCAAACAATTATTCACACCTCACAACTCATATTTGAATAACATTGCATGATATCCTCTCAATAAGCACTCGTACAATCAATTCATAACTAAACAAGCATCTATCAAACACAAATCAAGCAATTGTACCTTCTCGTACAGCAACTATGAGAAATTGGATAAAAATCATACCTTTTGCACTTAGATAGCTAAGAAAACACATGATCTACAGGGGATTGCAGGTTGGGATGAAAAGCCCCAAATTTGAAACTTAGGGTTCTTCAAGTTCACCTCAAATTTCTCAAAAGCGGTTGCCTTTCATGAAATACTGAAGCAAGAATCGTGTTCTCCTCAAAGAAACAAGAAAGTTAGGCTCTTGAATGGGTTGATTTAGTGAAAAAAAGAGGAGATTAGAGACTATGGTGGCTGTGGAGTTTTAGGTTTTGAGAGAGAGAAGATGAAGATGATAAATGGATTTGTGGTGAACAGAAGGGAGGGAATCTGCATACATTAGATAATTATGGGTCGCACCCGGTTCAAACCCCGGTTAATAAGTGATTCGGGTCAAAACTTTAACCCAACCGGACCCACACAAGTTGCCAGCAATCCGCCGTAACTTACGACTTCAGGCCATAGGTTACGGCATGAAATCTCTGTTCATTCCAGCAAGTCTCCGCCATAACTTATGGTCCCCCAACCGTAGGTTACGACACCCTCGAAAACATTTTTTTAAATTATAGAAAAATTTCATTTATTTGGATTTCTATTTAGATGAATTTCCTTCCTTTTAATTTCGATGTACTCGCTCGCTCCACCCCCTTAAAAAGTTCATGTCGTCCTCGACACTCGAATTAATTCTGAAACATACCTGGGCATCTTCAACTTCCCCAAACTTGTTTGATGTTGTGGGTGTACTTCCAGAAATTCTTTCAAACCGTTAAACAAAAAAACAAAAATACAAAGGAAGTATCCACCGAATTCCGGGCTGCCTCCCGATAGCGCTAAGTTTTAGTCTTCAACCGGACTTCTTGTAACCCTCAGTCGGTCGAATAATCCAGTGAGCTTGCAAGGAAGCTCACCTCATCCGTTGATTTTGTGTTAAGATTAGCACTATCCAAGTACGGCTTCAACTAGTGCCCATTCACCACCTGCCTCTTCTAATCTTTCATATCTTCAATATCCACGTCACCAAACTTTCCCACTCTGGTAATGACAAATGGATCCATCCACTTGCTTTCAGCTTTCCCGGAAACAATTTAAGACGTGAATTACCATACCTTTTGGTCCATCGCGAAGACTTGACGCCTCAATTTCGCATCATGCACTGCTTTCATCTTGTCCTTGTACGCGGCTGCAGTATCATACGCCTCGTTGAGTAACTCCTCAAGCTCACATAACTTCAATTGCCTATGCTGTCACACCCCGACATCCACGTGTCTAACGGTGGGCCCG
>CAMTDV010000006.1:22802240-22822486 GCA_947069175.1 Scalesia atractyloides
GTTTTAAGACTTCTCTGTTGTTTTCAATAACTTCCTCAGTCCCACCGAATTGATCTTTCAAGGCATCCCATAACTCCTTTGCACTACTGCAGTGGAGCAGGCCAACATATATTTCGTTAGGTAAGGCAGAAGCAATGATGTTAAACGCCTTAGCATCTAACTCTATTTTCTGAAATCCTACTCGGGGTAATTTTCAGGACTTTTTGGCACTTGTTTTGCTGGGTCCTCTGCACTTGGAACCATTGTCCAAATACAACGGACCTCTAGCAACCGGTTTTTGCTGAGCAGAATATGACCCATCCGACGTTGCCATATGTAATACTCATTCCTGATAAGCATCGGAGGTTTAAACATGGATCCATTGTTGTTAGAATCCTGTGTGTTTTGAGATATTCTAATTGTTTTAAACAGATTTTGTTTTAAAAACTTTGAACGTAACTAAACTCTATTTTCCAAAGAAAATAAACAAACTAATTAGCAGGGAGAGCTGATCTTTTAAATCAAACTGATAGTTAAATCAAATTTTGATTGACCATGCTCTGATACCAATTGTTAGGATCTGAGTTTGAATTAGTTGTGATTGTTTAGAAAATGGTTTATGAAAGAAGATAAAACAAAGTGAATTTGGAGCGGAATAAAACTTTGTATCAAAGCTAATGAAAGATAGCTTTAATCCATCATGATTTCAAACTTATAAGTTTTTCATGTGAATCACAAACTCCCCCTCAACCCAATGATAGTTTGTTAGTACATAATGTAAGAAAGATGATTAGAAGGAAATGCGTAAAATGATATTTTGATAGATGGATGGAACAGTACAATGTACTGTTCTATTTATACAGCAAGTCAAACCTCTGAGCATCTTTGCTGACGTCAGGGTTTGATAGTGACAACCAACAACTAACTACTACTAACTAACTCTAACCACTGATTAAGCTAAACACTGTTACATTAATATAAAAGAAACACTGATGACCCTATCAAATGTTAGTCTTCATCAGAGGTTCCATAGCAGAGCAAAATTACATCACCAACAGTACAATACAAGAACAGCCACCACTAAGATTCCAATCCAACGCTTACAATTCAAAAAATACTATTAGCCCAAGGATCTTAGATCAAAACTTGCCAATGTGTAACATCCCAAATATCGGTTGTTATATATTTGGAAATAAAGATAAACACTTTGAAATTGTTTAACTAAATAATGTTAGAAGTAAAATATAGTTATATATTTTACATGTTAGTTTTATAACTATGTTATGAAATCATATAGTAATTATATAACAATTAGAGAACATGAAGGACCATTGTCGTAGAAACCAAACCCGAGGGGGTATAATGTGATTCATTTATAGTTGGAAGTATAAAAGCCAACTTTTGGCTCATTTTAGAAACGATTTTCTAGAGAGTAAAGAGAGACAAAGGGCTGATCTAGAGAGATAAAGGAGGTGGTGCTCCGGCGTGGTTGTCGGTGGCGGTCCGGTGCGGTGGTGCGACAACCGTAGCGGATCCAATGACTCGTTTATCGATCTGGATACATTTTTCAACATCTTGAACATTATGGTAAGCTCCTTTCACAAAAAATCTCACTTTTGTTCTTGTTTTAGTTGTTAAAAGTTTGGATTCGTTTGGTAGTTTATTGCATGTTCGTTTTTCAAAAAAAAACATAGATTTTAGATTTACTTTTCCCGGAAATATAACCGTTAGATTGGCCCCAAATTTTTATAGTGCCTTAGAAAGTCAATAATGTTGAAATCCAACGGTTGGAATCGTGAAATGTTACCCAGAGGTATGCATTTTGCAGCTCAAAACGGAGCTGTTTGAATTTTCTGAATAAAAAAATGATGTAGTAAAGAATGGGTTGTTCACGGAGATCCAACCATCGGATTGACCTCATCTTTAGACTGAAGGTACCTAACATATGTATACACATTCTCATAAAGGGAAATTGTGATCCGAGGCCGATAAATATGTTTTTGTTTGCGATCAGTTTGTAACATTAAACACCGGTCGAAAACAAGAAAACCAAAATGGTTGCATGACTTTCCAAACTCCCTTGAAATTTTAGTTAGTATTATAAAGGAAGTATACATATTTGATGATAAAATGATGAATTTGTGAGTTCGAATGGGCATGTTATTGGTGAATTTTATTCATGCCCACAATGTGTTCGATGAAATGGCTAAACTAAATAAATAGTGGAAATTTTGGGATTTTATAGTGTTTACTTGATTTAAAATGATTTGCTAATAATCCACTGATGTTTAGTAAACTTAAAGCTTTGATAAAACGAATGGTGTACGGGATACATATATAAATCTTATTTTTACTTAATCACCTAAATGAGTCGAATGGGTATATGGGTTTAACTTGGTTAGACCATGGCTTGTTGTTAAACGGTGTATGTTGGATTGGTAAATTTGACTGGTATATTAAACATAAATGAGTGATAATGGGTCAAATGAGTGGTAATAAACCAAATACAAGTTTGGGGGTAAAAGAATGATTTAGCACACATGCCTGATGATAGGTGGATAAATACTCAGGTATTATGAGATGAATGCCCATGTTATGTGTTCTAATGATTTGCAAGTTTGATTTGTTGTCAAGATAGGTGAGGTAACGTTCGAATGGCAACACGTCAAATGAATGATAAAGCAACAACACTCCTACGGGCAAAGGTGAGTACTCGAATGTGTTTGAAGTCGTGTTGATTTAAATAGTCTTATTGTTGACTTGAAGTTCTTTTTATAGTTAAGGTGGTTTAATACAAATTATTGAATATGGTTCAACTAAACAATAGTTTATTGTCTTGGCGATGTTTTAGGGGTTTAAACCCATCAAAAAAGAGTGCAAATTGTTAATGGGTCGAGATACCCAAGTGCTGAAAATTCAGCTTATTACCAGATTTTTGCTAATCTTTAAAAATTCATAGAAAATCAACCAAATGTCTTTTCGGGGGGTGTATTTTATATCCACGGAAATTTCTCGGAGTCGCCGTTACTAAGAATTTTAGTTTGAAGTGAAATACTCACTGTAAAGAGGGGAAAATACTGAATTACTACAGCTGCATAAAGCTGAGTGAAAAACATAAATTTATAGTACTTGCATAATCTTAAGGAATTTATAAGGAACCAATCGGATGTGATTATGTTGTTGTTTTAAACCTCAATGATGTTATATATATTTATATGAGTTGAAGTGATTGATTCCTTGAATATGGGATGCGTATGCTAAATTAAAAAGACATGGGTGTTGTAACCTTCATGTGCAAAAACATGTGCTCACTTAGTAGTGCCTATGAATGAATGACACTGGTGTCGTTAATACTATATAACCTATTTGAGTATGTTATGAATACATGGATGAATTATTAAGAGTATGTTGGGCAACAATGATTGTTGATAAACATATTGTTGTCTATGAATTACAACATAGTTATGTGACGGTTCATCATTTTATTTATATTGACTGAAGCGGGTTGATAATAGTTTACTTTGAAGTGTCCTTGGTTCTATATTAGCAGGGATATACATGAGATATGGATAAAAAAGGCGCCTAGATTAGAATGGAGAAAGTCACGAAATGCGTGACTCGAGATAATGAAGTGGTGGCTTACATTGTCTCGTTGGGTGTTATGAGCATGGAATACTCCGTTATGTTTGATACATAATCATATTATGAGTCCTCACTTAGCAAAAGCTAATTTTATTTTGGTGTTTTCAAAGTAGGTGATATGTTTGAAAACGATAATTGAGTCGATAAGTCATGAGAATCAATGGGGTGGCTTGAACCGGTAACATGAAAGGAGAAAAGAACTCACAAGTTGTTCACCAATTTTAGTTAATATATAAGTCATTATCATGCTTACCATAGGAATGTATATGTAATTTCTTGGTCGAGGCTAATGATATGATATATGACAGATTGGGATGGTAGAAAGGCGAAAATGATCAAGTCTTGGAAGCGGGTCAACGATAGGAGGATTTAGTGATATTTTGTTCACTAAGTATATGGGTTTCCTTGTTGGGCCAATTAGACTTAATTATTTGTATTTTGGAGTTTAAGTCCAATGTTTATTTAAGCAAAATGCTAGTATGTTCAATGTGGTATGGGTTATGTTTTTTTTATAAAAACTTTGGTTGTTAAACGGGTGTTGTTTTCATAAGGATTGGTCGTTTTACAAATGGGTCATGAAGCCCAAGACGGTTAAGGTGGCCTAAGGCCTTATGAACTGACCTTTATTGATAACGAGCTGCTTGTGTTAACGAGTATTAGAGAATGCCTTGTATTATAGTACGAGCTTACATTAAATAGTAATGTTACTATCATTTGTGAACGTTTCAATTGAATGACGCTCGCATTTGAAGATGGCGGGAGTCTAATGATTTGCCGATGTATTAATGGGATGATATGAAGTATGATAGGCAGAGCAAGCTCAACAAGGACCTAAATCATGTAATGATACCGAGTAAAGGTCGAGCTCACCAAGGACCTAAATCATGTAATGATACGAGTAATGGTCGAGCTCACCAAGGACCTAAATCATGTAATGATATCGAGTAAAGGTCGAGCTGCAATGAAAACCTATCAGGGCGAGTATCACCCACGTGCACACTTTAAATTATTGTATGAATCGTAGTAGGCAACACTCAAGTAATGAATGACAGTTGCATACGAAATTAAGGCTTGGGAAACTGGATAGGATACCCATCTAGGGTGATGTTCCCAAGAGAAATTGGGCGGGTAGTACGCATCATTCACAATCGTGAATAATTAAAGTACAAAAGAGTTCAGATTTAAAACTTGGATGAGGGTGACCGTCCAAGTAGATATTCTCAGTAAGATCCTATTCAGAAAAAGTAACGATCACATTGATGAATGTAATTGCATAAAAGTTTTATAAAATGAAAATTTCTACATGTTTTGGAATAAAAATGGGTAAACCTAATAATTGTTAAATAACAATAAAAAGAGGTTTTACCAAATAAAAATCGGAGACACGAACATGAACCGAGAATTGCTTACATGGGAGGTAATGTATTAGTTATTATAAGGTCATACGTACGATGTGTTGACTGTTTACCTTGGCCAAGTAACTAGTAAACACATGATACTATGAACTTCTTATAATAAATGCATATACGTCCGATGTAGTAAGAACGAGGTTAATGGAAAGGGAATAATCCCATGAAAATAATGTGGGTGGTTTAAGCTTAAATGCTTAAACATCATAATGGGTCAAATAAACGTAAACGCAAACGGGTAACGGGAACGTGAAACTCAAGGTTAATGAGCCCGAGTAATGGGTTATAGTTGAAAAGGAAATCCTTGGATTAAGTCATTATGGAAGAAAGAGGCATGGTTGACAAAAGGGCATGCAAAACCAAAGTATAAATGACCTACGAGGTCATAGAAACAGAGGTATTACCGAAGAGGAAAATGATCATAGTCATGGACTGTGGTTGTAGAAAGGATAAAGAAAAGGGAAAAAAAGAAACGATGATGAAAATCGTCATTCATGGTCTATAGGTTCATGAATGATGGATCCGAATGTAAGACCAATGTATAATGACACAGCGGGTCATAGAACAGAGGTATTGCCTATAATGATCAAACATAGTCATGGGCAATGATTAGAATAGAAAAGAAATTGTCTTTATGGCCTAAATGCCCATGCTTGGTGGGAAAAAAAATAAATATTAATTTTGGCACTCATGGTCTAAAGGGTCTTGTGTGACAAAGGAAAAATAAGAATGAATGGTATAAAGGGTCACGGGAACCCGAATGGTCTTGTATGAAATTAATGATTTAAAAATAAAATTAATTAACGTTTTTCGACTAATTAACCTAATTACTAATCATTGTAGTCAAAACTAAATCATATAAATATTTCTTGCGAAAGTCATGTAAGTAGGATTAAATTCCAGTGAATTAAATACAAGATTTTAAGATCATGTAGGGGTCTTACAAGTAAAAAGAAATTTAAATTAAATTAAAGTAAAGTTGATATTTTCGGATATCACGTAATAATGAAAGTGATATAAAGTTGATATCTACGAATATCATGGAATGAAAGGTGATTGTCCACAGACGTCATAAATGTATGGTGATTGTCTATGGACATCACAGAGAACACTTGGAGTGTAGGGACTCCAAGGGAAGTAAATGTGAAGTGTAAGAACTTCACGGGTAATATTGGGGTTTAATTATCTCATAATCTAAAGGTAATAATTGGATTAAAGTGTTAAATATTGTAGGACATGTGACTTATTAAGTACACAGAAGTCTGATGTGCTTACTTGTAAGCACGCATGAAAAACCTCCTACTTACTTATTTAGTACGCGGGTTTGGTAAAGATTTTAAGTGTTTGTAAATTGTAATATGGGAATTTGAAATAAGCATGTATAACCCTATATAGGGATATTTAATGAATGACAAGATAATATATAAATATGTTTATTTATGCTTATGATGATGCCGTTAAGCTCCTATGTGAGTGAATTATGGAAATAAAAAGGGAGGAATTATGATAAATTGTAATAATCGTATTGGATGATAACTTGAAGTGTACGAACTTCAAGAATGTAAACATGAAGTGTCCGGACTTCATGGGTGATAACATTGATGTCTAAGGATTTCATGGAAAATTATCATGAGGATAAGTACCTCATGAGTGATTAGCTTGAAGCCTTAAGCTTCATGAGTGTTAAGTAAGATTCAATTCCCATAAATTGTAATGTATAAAACCAATGTTAAGTAATTGGGTATAAGTTGAAAAGTTAGCTTCACGAAATGTGAATGTAAAATGATTAGTAATCGTTTTCAAAACGTATAAATACTTCGAGGTAACTTAAACTTATAAAGAAAAATAATTAATGATAAAGGGAGTTAAGAGGTTTTACCTCATGATGAAAATGATAGAGAGAATTGGATAACCTCATATAAAGGAATGAATGTATGCTGTAATTGTGTCTAAAACATTATTTGTGTACTAAACACGTTTAAAAAGATGTTGTAGGTGGAACAATGGAGTAATGATGTAACTAAGGAAACAAGCCTCACAAAGAAGAGGGTGAATCACAAGGTCGTGATCATGATGAGATTGCATTGGTCACGTGCGACGGGGTCAACGAGCTTGTATTGTTTTTTTTTGTATGACGATACAAGTAAGTGGTTCTAATTTTGAAATCCATATTGTTGGTACCTTTTGATTTTGGTAATAATTGGAGATTAAATTATCTCCTTGCATAATTTTATAGGAGTAAGCGTGATTGGTGACCACATTATTAGGGGCATACCTAATTGTAGAGTATGATTCGGTTTCGGGGACGAAACCTGTTCAAGGGGGTAGATTTGTAACATCCCAAATATCGGTTATTATATATTTGGAAATAAAGATAAAGACTTTGAAATTGTTTAAATAAATAATGTTAGAAGTAAAATATAGTTATATATTTTACATGTTAGTTGTTATAACTATGTATATGAAATCATATAGTAATTATATAACAACTAAAAAACATGAAGGACCATCGTCGTAGAAACAAAACCCGAGGGGGTATAATGTGATTCATTTATAGTTGGAAGTATAAAAGCCAACTTTTGGATCATTTTAGAAAAGATTTTCTAGAGAGTAGAGAGAGACAGAGGGCTGATCTAGAGAGAAAGGAGGTGGTGCGACGACCGTAGGGGCTCCGATGACTCGTTTATCGATTCGGAACCATTTTTAAACATCTTGAACATTATGGTAAGCTCCATTCACAAAAAAAACTCAATTTTGTTCTTGTTTTACTTGTTGAAAGTTTGGATTCGTTTGGTTAGTTTATTGCATGTTCGTTTTTCAAAAAACACAGATTTTAGATTTGGTTTTTCCGGATATATAACCGTTAGATCGGCACAAATTTTTACAGTACCTTAGAAAGTCAATAATGTTGAAATCCAACAGTTGGAATTGTAAAATGTTTCCAGAGGTATGCATTTTGCACCTCAAAACGGAGCTTTTTGAACTTTCGGTATAAAAAAATGTTGTACTAAAGAATGGGTTGTTCACGGAGATCCGACCGTCGGATTGACTTCATTTTTGGACTGAAGGTTCCTAACATATGTATACACATCTCATAGAAGGAAATTATGATCAAAGGCCGATAAATATGTTTTTGTTTGCGATCAGTTTGTAACATTGAACACCGGTCGAAAACAAGAAAACCAAAATGGTTGCATGACTGTCCAAACTTCCTTGAAATCTTAGTTAGTATTATAAAGGAAGTATACATCTTTGATGATAAAATGGTGAATTTGTGAGTTCGAATGGGCATGTTATTGGTGAATTTTATTCATGCCCACAATGTGTTCGATGAAATGGCTAAACTAAATAAATAGTGGAAATTTTGGATTTTATAGTGTTTACTTGATTTAAAATGATTTGCTAATAATCCACTGATGTTTAGTAAACTTAAAGCTTTGATAAAACGAATGGTGTACGGGATACATATGTAAATCTTATTTTTACTTAATCACCTAAATGAGTCGAATGGGTATATGGGTTTAACTTGGTTAGACCATGGCTTGTTGTTAAACGGTGTATTTGGATTGGTAAATTTGACTGGTATATTAAACATAAATGAGTGATAATGGGTCAAATGAGTGGTAATAAACCAAATACAAGTTTGGGGGTAAAAGAATGATTTAGCACATATGCCTGATGATAGGTGGATAAATACTCAGGTATTATGAGATGAAATGCCCATGTTATGTGTTCTAATGATTTGCAAGTTTGATTTGTTGTCAAGAAGGTGAGGTAACGTTCGAATGGCAACACGTCAAATGAATGATAAAGCAACAACACTCCTACGGGCAAAGGTGAGTACTCGAATGTGTTTGAAGTCGTGTTGATTTAAATAGTCTTATTGTTGACTTGAAGTTCTTTTTATAGTTAAGGTGGTTTAATACAAATTATTGAATATGGTTCAACTAAACAATAGTTTATTGTCTTGGCGATGTTTTAGGGGTTTAAACCCATCAAAAAAGAGTGCAAATTGTTAATGGGTCGAGATACCCAAGTGCTGAAAATTCAGCTTATTACCAGATTTTTGCTAGTCTTTAAAAATTCATAGAAAATCAACCGAATGTCTTTTCGGGGTGTATTTTATATCCACAGAAATTTCTCGGAGTCGCCGTTACTAAGAATTTTAGTTTAAAGTGAAATATTCACTTTAAAGAGGGGAAAATACTGAATTACTACAGCTGCATAAAGCTGAGTGAAAAACATAAATTTTATAGTACTTGCATAATCTTAAGGAATTTATAAGGAACCAATCGGATGTGATTATGTTGTTGTTTTAAACCTCAATGTAGTTATATATATTTACATGAGTTGAAGTGATTGATTCCTTGAATATGGGATGCGTATGCTAAATTAAAAAGACATGGGTGTTGTAACCTTCATGTGCAAAAACATGTGCTCACTTAGTAGTGCTTATGAATGAATGACACTGGTGTCGTTAATACTATATAACCTATTTGAGTATGTTATGAATACATGGATGAATTATTAAGAGTATGTTGGGTAACAATGATTGTTGAATATGTTGTCTACTGAATTACAACATAGTTATGTGACGGTTCATCATTTTATTTATATTGACTGAAGCGGGTTGATAATGGTTTACTTTGAAGTGTCCTTGGTTCTATATTAGCAGGGATATACATGAGATATGGATAAAAAAGACGCCTAGATTAGAATGGAGAAAGTCACGTAATGCGTGACTCGAGATAATGAAGTGGTGGCTCGACATTGTCTCGTTGGGTGTTATGAGCATGGAATACTACGTTATGTTTGATACAAAACATATTAGGGGTCGTGATGGTGTCGAATGTGGCGGTAATAAAACCGAAAACGGCGGTGAGTGGTGGTAGCTGGCTCTTGTGCAGAGTAAGAGAGCAAAGGTGGTACAGTGATGGCTTGTCATGACGGTTGTGATTCATTTGGCGAGCGGCGGTGGTAGGTTTGTGTGCGGCGGGGGTTCAAAAGAATTTGCTAGTGTGTAGGTGTGTTAAGTTGCGTGACCAGACAATGAAGCAATCCACATGATTTAAGGATCCCAAAGATATTCATTTCTAACCTCATATAATGATAATAATAATAATGGAATTAATCATAAACTCCAATCACTTCGTTAGTTACGGAAATTATGCTACGGAAAAATGGAATGTAAATGTGAGGAAGGGAAGATGACGATGTGAAAATAAATCAAATGATTTAGCTTTTATTTCCATATTTTCCCCTAACTTATTAGACAACATATAAAATAAACATTATAGTTTACTTTAAATTTTAATCTACATTAAATTGTTATAACCTAATAAAACTCTTTTTATTAGCATATATGTATATGCACACAATATTGCTAAAATTAGTTATATATAAAAAAATAAAAATAAAATAAAAAAATTGTTCGGTTAAAACGAATAATCGTTTAATAAATTTTCCAAAAAAATACATTAAACTCGTTTTAAAGGAAAAACCAACATAATTAATAGATATTAGGGTTTTCGAATTTTCATATGTTACAATAACTAAGTCTTGGAGGAGTTGTTTATCAGATTCGAGGGTCATGACCAAGTTGATGCCTGATAGTCATACGTTTGCGGATGCACACACGACTAGAGATGGGCATAATCGGGTTTTATTATTACCCGGAACCGGTTCCAACCCGGAACCGGTTCTGCTTGGATGTCATTGGAACCGGGTATGGTGTGGAACCGGGTCCAGTTCCTACCCGGGTTCACACCCAAGAATATGGAACCGTGTAGAACCGGGTACGGGTATTATGGAACCGGGTATGGTGTGGAACCGGTTCCTGTGTGGAACCGGTTCCTGACAGTAAAACCCGACTTTTTACTGTTCAGAACCGGTTCCTGACAGTCAAAAATCTGACTTTTACTGTTTAGAACCGGTTCCTGATAAATGTTACCGTTGGGAATCGGTTCCTGGCAGTCGAAATCGGTTTTTTTTATATAAACCCCTCCCTACTTCCATTTCAAAACTTAACACTCACCATCATCAACTTACAAACTCAATCATCTTCTAAAATCTTGCAAAATACCTACGGCATGCAACGAAGAAGTTGTTACGGTCTTAGAGACGAAAAGAAACCCAGCTATATGGAAGAATTTTGATCTCTGTTTAATGTCCGACAGCCACGAGATGGCTAGATGCAAAGCTTGCGGAAAATTTATGAAGGCCGCAGCCAACTCAACCCTTAAGAAACACACTGAGCGGCATTGCCCAGTGACGAAGGCAAAGAAAAATGAGACGGGAGAAGGTTCCGGCACCGGTTCTTCAAATGTTTGATGTAACCCGTTTGGTTTGGTGTTTTAATAAAGTTTGTGTAATGTTTCTTTCTATTGTGTTTGTTATTTTTGTGTTTCTTTCTATCGTTAGTCTCCACTTTTTCGGCTATAACCGGTTCCAACGGTAACATTTTAACGGTATAACCGGTTCCTTCTAGAACTGCATTTCCGGGTACTGATGGAACCGGGTACGGTTAGGAACCGGTTACTACCCGATTCAAATGGTAAAATTGTGGAACCGGGTTGGAACCAACGGGTATTTTGAACCCGGAACCGGTTCTACTTAATGTCGGGTAGGAACTGGAACCGGTTCCAGTTCGGTTCTACCGGTTCGGGTTCGGAACCGGTTTTTTATGCCCATCTCTACACACGACTGCTTAGTGGTACATTGTATCCAATTTAATTCTGCAAGGAAAATGAACTGTTTTCTTGGATTTATATCCAGGAGATGAGGATGTCTTGTGGTTTCAGTTGCACCGAGGCTTGCGAGGAAGGCTACATACATGCATTTCATGACTAAAGAAGATGATATAATGGATCTTTCAGACAAAGAAGTGTACCAGTTGCTCACGAAATAGACTATACATTTGATATTGTTATGAAAGATGAAGATTACATTATTGATCTTGAACGAAGAAGAAGTGGTTACTACGTATTCACAGATAATCTGATTCCGATTACCGATTTGCTGATTGAGAAGATTACTGATTTGCTGATCTATCTTTCAGGAGTGTGCTTAGATATGATTACGGAAATCGGGATTTTAGATTTTTCGCGGGTATTCGTTGATTTGAAGTTTACTGTTGTGGTAATTCGAAGTTTCTATCAATTGCCGGTTGCGTTTTTGAAGATCAGAGGATCAAGCATAAGAGAAATGCGCTAAACTGAACACGAATGCGATTAACGAAGAAACAAAAATGTTGCATTGTTTAGTTTCAAGTTGTTGGTTACTCAAGAAAATTTGTCAATTAAGCAAATCTGAGGAGGTCGGCAGCCTTGCAACCAAAGAACTGAAGATTAATTGCTGGAGACAATATTTCAGGGGGGAATTGGTACTTTAATGTTGATAACGCAAACCCAGATCATCAATCAAGGGGGAATTTGTCGACGCCTTCTACGTCATCGACAGATGCCTTAATTATGGTTGCAGAATATTCAAACACGGCTCTCAGATTTGAAGATCAAGATCAAGCTTCGACAGTAACGGACAAGGGGGAAACTGTTGATGAACTTTGTGTCCGTCATTGTGCGAATAGGCTAGATAGAGCGTGTGTTGAATACTGTAAATACTAGACCCCAACACACGACCTTAGAACGAACGTGTGATGAGCCAAAGTGTCACCTCGTACGAGTGAACTCCTCGTATGAGGTGCTCATCCCTATATATAGGTGTTGTGTGTTCATTTGTTTGTATATTTTGGAGGGTCCCTAAGGGGAGACGCTGGCGGAATCTCTTCAGGATTACCACTAGCCTGACAAGATGTATACTAATGAAATGAATGCTTCCACATACTTTGTTTCTACTCCTTTCTTAATAACATTCTACCGAACTAGAGATATTTTACCTAGACTTCCGTCTAGAACCGCCGTCCCGGGAACCTACAAATTTGCTCGTTTTGGCTCCTTTTGTTTGCTCTGAACCTTTGCAGCGCTAACGAAAGGTTCAGATTGTTCAGTTTGCGCACCAGAAGCCTGTTCATCAAGGAAATTCACAATCGCCCAAGTTTTCAACGGGCAGTAATAGTCCGCAAAAGGCTCGTGATGAGAAAAATGTTTTTGTTAAGCCGCTCATTAATGGAAAATGTGAGAAATATGCATTTGACCATGCTAACAAAGCTTTTGAAAAGGTAGGTGAGATTTCAGAACAAGACATGCAGTCTAAGCGACACAAGAAGAAACAAAAGAAATCTCCACCACAGAATGCCCCTGCAAGCGGCAAATACAAACACCCAAACTCATTGCCGTCTACAAGAAATGTGTACGGAAATCAAGCATAGAAGGGACCAGTTCATCCTTCAGGGCCTTCAAGAGCTACACATGCTAATCAGAATGCCTTATATGTGAAGAGACAAACATGCTTCAAATGCGGCATTCCTGGTCACATCGCTCGGAACTGCACACATAGTCCCCACGTACCGTATAATGCTCAAAATCAGAAGGTTACACCAAAGGATAACACTCATTCCAAGCCGTTGAAGGTTTCATCACCTAAGGCAATGAAGAATGCGAATCCCAATGTTAAACCATCTGATTGGGATTGGAATGTTGCAAAAGCTAAAAGAAAACAAGCTTTGAAACCTAAGCAAGTTTTGAAAAATAACAAGGTTGAAAAGCCAACAGCTTTGCCAAAGGCATCTAAGAAATTGGAAACGCCTAAACAAATTTGGAAAGCAAAACAAAAAACAGCAACATCTCCAATCCTTGAAACAAAAGGTGACTTGTGTTTAAGAAATTTCTTATTTTGATGCTTCAGGGAAACCCAAGACCACGATGGCATGGGTCCCATTGTCTTACTAATCTCTTTATTTTTCAGGGACAACCAAGGAGGAGCTGTTGACAATCTCTCGAATGTTAATAGCGGTTGTTTCCAGAGACATAACGGATAACATTTCACTTTTGAAAAAGTTTAATTTTTTTTTTACAGGTGATATGTTTCCGTTGGAGGAGATGAGTTAAAATAAGATCAGCGAAAAGGTACAATTAAATTTCATGCTTTAATTTGCATTTAATTAGTCTTTAATCTAATGACGGAACGGTTAAGCAAAAACCACAAAAATGTTTTCTTTTTTCTTTCGTTTATAACTTAAGTTTTCATTATTAGGTAAATTTGTGCATAACGTTTGATGCACAAATTTAGGGGGGGGGGGAGGGACATATATGTACAAATGCATTGTTTGAGGGGGAGAAAATGAGAAAACTAAAAAAAAATCTGAAAAACAAGAAAAATACAAAAACATTTGAAAAACAAGAAAAATACAAAAACATTTGAAAAACAGAAAAATCCAAAAAGATTTATCGTATCATATGGGAAATGAAATGAATATTTGTGCTAAAGGTGTGATTGACACATGTAAAGTGTTAGAGCTGAAAAGACTAGGATCGAATGTGATATGTCGATAGGCTTGACGCTCAAAGTGATAAAAAGATGCTAAGTGATACAAGCATAACGAACTATGTATCTTGGGGTAACATCCACCGGCGTATGATTTTATGGTCTTAAATCTTGCGTTGATAGATAGCCAACGTCTGAAGTTTCGGGTCTTTATGTTGATGAGTCATCCGGGATATCAGGGTTGTCCTTCTGTTGCATCTGGATACATGCAAACCTAGGCACGGTCAGGATATCCTTAAAAGTGCCAAAAAGAGGCCAAAAACCTTAACGGAAGACGAACTCAATTGAGGGAATTCCATGTGCTTGCAAAAGCGAAATTCATACTGAAAAGGTATTTGCCTAACCCTCATCAGATATATAGGTACCTCTGTTGTACGAATGCACTAACCTATTCACCAATAGTCTGACGCTGTAAAAGATAAAGGATGATCTCGGTATACTCACCTGCTACGATGAATCGTTTTGCTTACCTTGATCGCTGGGGTATGTCATGGTATGGGACACACGGGTATTATAGTATAATACTACCTTAAGTATCACAAAGTTCAAAAATTGAGCGTTAAATTTTAAGTGTACAAACATATCGGCAATCGCTTAGACTAGTTTGAGTAAGTTTGCACTGAAAAATGTTCCTTGGTCCGTCTCAAAACGATTTTGATCCCATTGCAATTGTATAGTTGTAATTACTGAGTTAGTTTCTTCATTTATTTGCGTTTCTGTTTATATTCTTATATTTAAAAATAGAAAATTCAAAAATCCAAAAATATTGTGTTGTTTTTACTAAATAAAAATCCAAAAATAGTGTCTTGTTTTTTCTAAATCAAAAATAAAAAAATAGAGTGCTTTTTTGTTTTGTTAAAAATCTTTAACCGTTCTTAAGATTTGATTAATCATCAAAAGATGAAGAAATTTGAATTTTGATCCAAGTACAAGTACTTGGATGCACCAAGTGTTCATACGGTACTCTCCCTGCTGCATAGAAATGTCTGCTTCTAAATTTTTGAGAATTTTTCATAACTTGATATCAATCAAGATCAGGGGTTGATGAAAGTTTGAGATGATGTTAGCTGCTGAAATAGCATGAAGCATACAACATCAAGATGTACCTGAGTCAGAAGAACCAGATACGAGTCATCTTCTAACAGTGACAGTACATTTGAAGTACCCGTGAACCTGCTTGAAAGTGAAAGATCAACGAAGAAAAGAGCTGCCGAGAATCTCCTCTTGCATCCTTTTTGGCAAAGATGTTTCAAGCAGATGCTGATCAAATCCTGATACAAAGCTAACCACAAGAGCCAAAGAAAGAGACCAATGTTGCTGAGGGTTCGTTGAAGTGTGAAGTCCTAGAAGTGTGAGACTGACTTCCACAACACTTACAACATAGCTACAACCATAGACTCCGTTGAGGATGTTTGCTGAATACATTATGAAGACAATTTGATGCATCGGCTAGGGGAGATTGTTAGGTCCTAAAAGTGTGAGACTGACCATCAAATTAACGCACGAGCTATGGTTGCGAACTGAGATTAACTGGGTTAGTTTGTATCAGGTTTTGGACCTTTATAGGTCATTTAGGCATGTCATAGGCCATGTGGGCCAGGCAAGCCCAAGGGAAGCCATGAGGCATGGGCAAACCTAGGTATAAAAGGAATATTATGTCATTTGTAGGGAAAAGCCTGGAAGCTATAGAGATGAATCTTGGTAGCCTCCACCATCCTAGAGAGAGAAATCGAGAGAGAGAGAGAACTTGTATCAGACGGTTTTGCTAACTCGTTAGTAATAGAATCGTATGCAAGTTTGAAAGAGATTCGCGTGTTATTCTTGTTCATTCGTTTCTCTTCTTTTCGGATTTCGTGAATATCATCAAGTTTGGATTCCGCCCATCCTTGGTGATTGTTTGATATCATTGTTGGATCCGGATTTTGGGACTTTCAAGTTGTTATAAGTAATATAAAGTTATTAATAATTCATGATAACACATATATGTATGTAATGTACAAGTTTTATTTTATAATAGTTGTTGTATAAATAAAATTATATAATATTATAATAGTAAAAATGGATTTGGAAATCCTAACGTATATATTTTAACAAACTAATGGGTATACCGATACCCGACGGGTAATTACCCAATAAATACCCGACGGGTATTCGGTCGGGTATGGGACACGATCTTATAACCAGGTATGGATATGGGATTACCAATACCGGACTCGAACCCGACCCGTTTCCATCCCTACATGCAGGAGATTAGCCTCCAATTTCACCATTAATTTCTTGTAGTTAGGGTTGTTTGAGAGTTCTCTTCCTCTCTCTCATGTATGTCGACACACACACTAAACTCCTACACTTTCTTTTTAATTAAAACTCCGCCCAAAATCTTCAACTTTAGTCCTTCTTGTTTGCTACTATAATTGACACAACTTTCCTCCTTAACTAGTTTTACCATACATTTAACTAGGTTAAATAGCCTAGTTATTTTATTTCGTACTATAAAAAATGGACACATACTAATGAATTTAACAATTCGAGTATTCGGGCGTTACATTATAAGTAGATATATAAATGCCTGGAAACTAAGGTGGGGGAGCATCACATGTTTAAGATTGCCAAGGTTTGGTCTGTTGTACTGATCGTTCAGGCCCTAATTTGGCAAATCTAAGGTAAACGTGCGGAATCTGTTTGCATAGGCGACATTGTAGACAAGTTTGTTAATGTTTAATCACTATTTCATTGATTAGTAAACGTTACAGCTCCTAGAAACACTTGGACAGAGCTTCGCCTTCCAAGTTACAAATCTCTGAATGTTACAAATGAAATCACAACACTCCTATTTATAGGAGAACAAGTTCGCTTGAAAAGTGTCATGGTCAAGTTCGGGCCGAACTTGTCCTTCACAGGACAACTTCGGGTGAACTTGTCTATGTACTCTACAAGTTCGGGCGAACTTGTCTCACATCATACATAAACTTAACGTTTCGCTCCTAAACACATACTCGACGTTATACGATGACGTAGGCAACAAACATATGCATCAACAGACTCCCCCTTGGTTGTTGCCGTAGTCATCTGTCTTCAATTAAGTTCCAGAGTCTTTAAAATTCTCTTGATCTTTATTTCTTGAATAACTTTAACATCGATGATCTTCATATCTTCGCCAATCTATTCTCTTTTCTTAAACTTGTCTTGATAAAACTAATCACCATGCTCCCCTTACTTTAAGCTTTCTGTTATCTTCAATCAACGTTTTTTATCCAACTCCCCTTTAAAATCTATTTTTTGTTTCAAAGTTCGTCAAACTTTCAAATAAACATTTCAGATTCAAACTTTAAAATTTCTCAAATAAATTATCATTTCAAATTTTAATCATCTTATCAGTTATATATCTTATCAGTTAATCAAGTCCAAATTAATGATCTTGAATATCTGATTTATGTATCAAGTTCAAATTAATGATCTTGAATAAACATTTTGAAACAAAATTGATGTATTTATTCAAATGTAAGTTTCAAATTAATGAACTTTTTAAACTTTGTTGAAAAATCTCAATTTCAAGAATTTTTGTTCAACAGGTCTAGATTTTGAAAATCAACATTTCATCATCAGTCGAAACTAAAAGATAGGTTATTTTTCATTTTATGAAAATAAATATCGAAACACTAACTATGTACAAACATGTTTACAGACATATTTTTGTGAGTTCGCGTTAAAGGATTGTATCAGTTTTCTTGAGACATATCACCAGTACCGTTGACCTTTTTAAGACTTTAAGTTTCAAAAACCAATTTCACTTAGATTGTCAGTATGTTTGTCCTTTTAAACTTCAACACATTTCTCAATTGTTCCAAGATATGTTAGGTAGTTTTAAGAAACTTGACTTAACTGTGTTTCCCACCTCAGAATATACTCCCGTATCAAGATTCCCTAAATTTCATCTTACAGGTGAGTATAGGGTAATTGTATCTGTATCTGGGTTGTGCGAGGCCTTGAGAGCTCAGGTTAATACCACCGTATCGACAGAGAGATGAAGGCTCGACTTTAAGTGTTGTTCCAATATGGAATCTTTTGTCTGCAATTGATTAGATCTTTCGATTCTTTCAATTCGCTGCGTTTAGGGGTTTTTAGCAAAAGCATTATAGAAGTTCTAGGCCATTGTAATGATGAAATTTGAAGTTAAAGCATTGTTCACCACTTCTAGCAGAAGGGATACCTCCAATATTATCATTTGCCAATTATTCGGAACATTGCCATTGGCTATAATCACAGATAGATCTTTTGGATTATAGCGGATCAATAAAGTTCGAATAAAATCGAAACGATCGTTCGGAATGAGAGATGATGAATATAATAAAGGAACTTTCATTAATAAAGAAACATTACATAATTGCCTAAATAGGACTTTAAGATAACAAAATTATGTCCACGCAGGGACCAAAAGAAAAAAACATACCCCACGCGGGGGCTTAAAAGAAATACAATGTCCTCACAGGGACTTTTAGAAAATAAAACAATAACCAAAACGCACTATTCGTCCTTTTCCCCTTTTACCGCCTACAAAGCTTCTTGAAGAATTTGCTTGTCTTTTTCTCTGATATTTTAACTTGTTGCCTGCATTCCTTGACTCGATCTAAGGCCTCATTAAGAGCCTCAAGCGGTACTTGCGGTTGGGGTTGTGGCTGAGGTGGTTGCGGTTGAGGCACAGCCAGGTATGGATATCCATAAGGTGGATATCTGGCAGCCGCGTAAGAAAATATGGATGTGGATAACTCGGATAGGGAGGTGGATAAAGCGTTTGTACATAACTGCTTTCAAGATACGAGTCGTATGCAGGGGCAGCAAAATCAGCACCATAGCCAGATAAATCTGGATATGTGGGAATCGGGTTACCTAAACCCGATGATGATGGCTGAACTGCCGGTTGGGCATCGGATCAGCACAGGTTGTGGGGAGGAACGCCACAGGTGAAGTGTTTGAGGGTCCACCCATTTGTTGGTCCTCAGGGATAACAGGGTAAGATGGTGGCAAAGGTGGTAGCGAGCCCGACCTTTGACCAGCACGCACTGACATGCGTGCACCACACCTTCGGCGTGGTTGTGATGATTCAGGTGGTGGTTGAGGTTGTTCCACCTGTTGCATAGGTTCATCCTCGATAGAGGATGTGGTGATGGAGCACGATGGGATGGATTGTAATGGTAGGAAGGAGTAAAGTAAAAGTTGTAGGTATCTGATGTGCTAAAAGTAGTTCAATTAAAAGCAACTAAATTAACCTACTTCTAGACTCTAATGTAATACTCTAGACTCACTAAAATGCACTAAACTACTAACCGGGCAAGTGTACCTATCGACTCTAGTATAGTTAAGTAAGTCCGGATACGAACCCACGAGACTCTACTGATTAAACTAATTATTTTATTAAGACTCTGACTGACACGAACTAAAATGATTGAATGTTTGTTGGGGGGGGGGGTTTCTAACGTTCCTAAGGAAACAAGTAAAATTAATTGATTAAACTAAATTAACTAAGAATACGAACTAGACTCGGGTTTTACTCACATGGTGAAAAGACTACCTAGACTAGAATCCTGACTGCTTTTAACAACGATTTTACTTGGAAGTTGATTAATGAGGAACCGGGATCTTTATATTCTCACTCTCGGGATATCTAATAGGACCTTGACCCTTCTAAAAGCACACTATAGCCCACTAGAGGTTGCTGAACTACCAGTTATTAGACTCTTTTGCCAGACACCTAATGGTTTATGAAAGTATCCTATG
>CAMTDV010000006.1:22822586-22858132 GCA_947069175.1 Scalesia atractyloides
CGTGAGCGTGTTTATGACGTCACCAGATTTGAGGGACTTGCGGGCCGCGAGAAGGTTGATATCTAGGACTCGCGCCCCGCGAGTGGGTGATTTCAACAGAAAGTTTCGTTTGTTTCAAAGTTTTATGCCTTAGAAAATTTTTTACCACTTAACCAAACCTCCCAAAACACAACCCAAAATTTTTCAACTCCGGAACTTACCTAGAACTCGTTTTTCTCATCAATCCCTGCATATCCTTGGTATGGAATCCCTGCAAAATGACTCGGAAACACAAACAAAGACCAACCAACTACCACGGATTATTAGTTATCTATGAGAAATAATAAAAAAACGAAAATTACAAAGGTACAAACTCTACACATGAGCTTTCACTCAAGACACTAAGTGGTGATATCGGGCATGTCCTCGAGAGGAGTTACCTCCTTCTCGGTGTTATCTATCGGACCACCTAGATAGTGCTTTAACCAATGACCATTTACTTTCCATGAGCGTTATGTGGCCTGGTCAAACACTTCTATCGCCCCATGCGGAAATACCTCTTTCACAAAATATGGTCCCGTCCACTTTGACTTCAACTTTCCGGGAAACAATTTCAATCTCAAATTATAAAGAAGTACCTTGTCGCCAACCGAGAATTCCTTCAACCCCTTCAACCTTCGATCATGCAAAGTTTTCGACTTTTCCTTAATACTCCATGATCTTTCATAAGCCGCATCTCGAAGCGCTTCCAACTCATGGATTTGAAAATATCTACGCCTAGCCGCTTCGGTCAAATCTAAGTTTACGGTCTTAAGGGCCCAAAGAGCCCTATGTTCCAATTCTACAGGAAGATGGCGCGCTTTTCCATATACGATCATAAACGGTGTAGTCCCTAAAGGTGTCTTGTAGGTGGTACGAAACGCCCACAAAGCGGCATCAAGCTTATCGGACCAATCTTTCCTAGACTTCCCTACCGTCTTTTCTAAGATTCTCTTCACTCCCTTATTCGCATTCTCAACTTGCCTACTCGTTTGCGGATGATATGCGGTGGCAAAACGGTGGGTAACTCCATAACGCTTCAATTCCTTCTCCATCATGGCGTTACAAAAATGAGTTCCCCAATCACTAATAAGGGCTTTGGGGGTAACAAACCTAGTGAACAACTTCCTAAGAAATTTCACCACCACTAGGGCATCGTTTGTAGGCAAAGCTTGAGCTTCAACCTACTTCGAAACGTAGTCGATTGCCACCAGGATGTACTGATTCCCACTAGAAAGAGGAAAAGGTCCCATAAAGTCAATGCCCTAAACGTCGAATATTTCTAGGATGAAGGTCCGTGATCAGGCGGTTCTAGACGAAAGTAGTGGATAAACGTAAACCGAGTCGGTAGAATGTTATTAAAGAAAGGAGTAGAAACAGAATGCAGCGGAAGTCTTCAGTCATACCGAAAGGGTATACATCTTTATAAGTCTAGCTGCCGGAGTTCCTGGAGAGAATCTGGCAGCACCTCCCCGTAGGGATGCCAAAAACTCAAATGATAAAATGAATAACACACCTATATATAGGGAGACAAGTTCGTTGGAGTGGAGGTGAGTTCGGGCGAACTTGACTATGTCACGTTCGGCCGAACTTGACATCAACATGCACTCTCAAGCGAACTTGGCCCTGCTATAGTCAAGTTCGGGTGACTTGACTAAAGGCACATAAAGTTCGGGCGAACTTGACCAATACAGATCAAGTTTGAGCGAACTTGATCCCTTTTACACTGAAATATCCGTATTTCGGTCGTGTGTTTGATTCTAACCTATACAATATTCAACACACGCTCTATCTAGCCTATTCGACAAGTGACGAACACCAGGTGCACCAACAGATTCCCCCTTGTTCGTTACTGTCGAATCTTGGTCTTCAAATTTGAGCCGAGTTTGAATATTCTGCAACTTCAATCAAGGTATCTGCCGATGTCGTCGAAACGCGTCAATAAATTCCCCTTAATTGATGATTCGGGTTTGCATTATCAACATCTAATTCCCCCTGAAATCTCCAGTTCAGATATTTGTTGCATAGTTTCCAACCTCCTCTGATTTGCTTGACCGACAGATTATCTTGAATAGACACCAATTTGAAGCTCATCAATGCAGCTTCTCCATTTCAACTTTAACCACATCCACGTTCAGTTTAGCGCATATCTCCCATGCTCGATCTTCCGATCTTCAAAACTCAACTGGCAATTGATAGAAACTTCAAAATACCACACCAGTAAACTTCAAATCAATGTTTACCCGCAAAAATATGAAATCCCCATTTCCGTAATCACTCCTGATCAGCAAATCGGTAATCTTTTTCAATCAGCAAATCTTCATTGGAACCAAATAATCTGGTAACACTTCGACTCTGAGAAACATTCGCGGCTAAATTCTTGGCCCCCTTTTTATCCCTAATCTCAATGTCAAACTAGAAAAGCAATAGTATCCACCGGATGAGTCGTGGTTTAGCGTCTTTCTTTTGAAAGAGAAAACGCAAGGCGGAATGGTCGGTGAAAACAATGGTTTTGGAAAGCACGAGATAGGATCGGAATTTGTCGAAAGCGAATACTACGGCTAAGAGCTCTTTCCCCATGGTGGAGTAGTTCTCTTGAGCATCATTTAACGTTTTGCTCGCATAGTAAATTGGATGAAAGTGCTTATCCTTTCTTTGTCCTAAAACCACACCTACGGCATAATCACTCGTATCGCACATGAGCTCGAACAGTAAGCTCCAGTCGGGCAAGATAAGAATAGGGGCACTAACAAGCTTTTCCTTCAAAAAGGTGAAAGCTTTAAGACACTCCTCGTCGAAGACGAAAGGAACAAGTCTTTCTCCAAAAGACGGGTCATGGGGTGTGTGATCTTAGAGAAATCCTCAATGAAACGCCTATAGAAACCCGCATGACCAAGAAAACTCCGAATCGACTTGACATTAGTAGGTGGAGGTAAACGACTAATGGTATCTATCTTGGCCCTATCGACCTCTATCCCTACTCTCGAGATCTTGTGTCCCAACACAATTCCCTCCGTCAGCATAAAGTGACACTTTCCCCAATTCAACATCCACTTCGTTTCTATGCACCTCTTCATTCCGCTCCAAATTACCTAAATAATGGTCAAACGAATCGCTGTAGACCGAGAAGTCATCCATAAAGACTTCCATAGAACTCTCAACCATGTCTTGAACGATCACGACCATGCACCGCTGAAAAGTAGCTGGTGCGTTACATAATCCGAAGGGCATGCGTCGGTACGCATATGTGCCATAAGGACATGTAAAAGTAGTTTTCTCTTGGTCTTCCGAGAGAGATTGGGATTTGGAAATAGCCGGAAAAACCATATAGAAAGCAATAGAACTGATGACCTGCAAGACGCTCGAGCATTTCATCGATGAACGGTATAGGGAAATGGTCCTTCCGGGTGGTGTCATTGAGCTTGCGGTAGTCAATACACACACGCCAACCGGTGACTGTACGGGAAGGAATAAGCTCATTTTTCTCATTGATGATCACGGTCATCCCTCCCTTCTTAGGGATGACTTGGGTGGGACTAACCCACAAGGAATCGGATATAGGATAAATTAGCCCAGCCTCCATCAACTTAATTACCTCCTTCCTAACCACCTCTTTCATGTTACGATTTAGACGCCTTTGAGGTTGCACTACCGGTTTGAATTCGTCTTCCATGAGAATCTGGTGTGTGCAAAACGTGGGGCTAATCCCCTTAATATCGGACAATCTCCAAGCTATGGCATCTTTGTGCTCCCGTAGTACCTCAACCAACCTACCTTTCTCCTCCTCCGTCAACTTAGAAGATATGATGACGGGTAAACTAGACTCCTCTCCTAAAAACACGTACTCCAAATGAGATGGGAGGACCTTAAGCTCTAAAGGGTGCCAATTCCAAAGGTTTACTCTCTACCTCCTCCCTAACCTCACACAACTCTAATGTTTCCGGAATCCACTTCGGGTCCTCTCCAACTTCCTCATCCTCACCCTCAAACTCAATCTCATCTCTACCCACATGAAGTGAGATCTTACCGACATAGACATCGATGATTGCCTTGGCTCTATCTATCTCGAATGTGAGAATCTCGCCACCCGCATGAAGTGAGATCTTACTGACATAGACATCGATGATTACCTTGGCGGTTCGAAGGAATGGACAGCTTAGAATGATGGGGACCTTTTCATCATCCTCCATGTCGAGCACAACAAAATCAACCGGGAACACGAACTTATCGACCTTGACTAAGAGATTCTCAATGATACCCCTAGGATACTTTACCGAATAATCGGCCAATGATAACGACATACGCGTGGGTGAAAGCTCTCCTAGACCTAAGCGCTCGTAATGTGAGAATGGCATCAAGTTGATACTAGCTCCTTAGTCGGTTAGAGCATGAGCGGGAGCAACGGCGCCCCCGAAAAAGCACGGAATGGTGAAAGTGCCCAGATCGGTTAGTTTCTCTGGTAGCTTGTTCAAAACTACCGCCGAACAACCATCGGTCAACAGAATGTTAGACAACTCACCTAGCCTATCCTTGCGCTTAAGAAGATCTTTAAGAAATTTTGCATACTTTGGCATGGATTGCAAAGCCTCGATGAAAGGAAGATTTATCTTTAATTGCTTAAACATCTCTAAGAAGTGCCCATATTCCCTAGCATATTTCTGATGCTTATGGCGAGCGGGATACAGAATGCGCGAATGATCAACCAGAGGGGATGGCTTAACTCCTACTGGTTGTTTCTCTACTCTCTTCTCTACTAGAGGCTCCTCGGTTTGTGTGGTACTTGCTGGGACTAGCCTATCGTGCACCTTACCGGGAGCTTCTATCTCTATATCCTCGTCTACATCCTCCTCACTTTCTACCTCTCCACTCTCCCTAACTACCTTTCCTAAGTTCCTACCGCTCCGAGTAGTGATGACCTTGGCTGAATGATTAGCCGGGTTCTGGTAAGTGTTACCCGAGAACTGGCCAGGAGGGTATTCTTGCAACTGTTTGGAAAGACCACCTACTTGTCTTTGAAGATCTACGAGTGCAGCCTGTTGGTTTTTATTGTGAAGTTCCTGATTCTTATTTAATTGATCTTGACTCTTCATGAAACCGTTTACTTCAGTTTGGGCTTTCTGAGTGGCCTGGTTCCTAACCATGATTTGAGCAAACATCTCCTCGATCCTACTTAGACTACTCCCTGAGTCCTCATCACTACCCTGGCCCTCTTGATTCGACCCCGAATTACCAAACTGACCCTGTTAACCTGAACCTGAACTAGTGAAAAAACCCTGCCCCTGTTTTGATACTGACCAGATGGAAAACCAGGGGGATTACCGGAAGAGCGGAAGTTTGTATTATTATTATTTCGCCAGTTAGAGTTATAATTGGAATTGTTGTTAAACTGACCCCTATTCTGACCTGCTATGTACTCTACCTACTCTAACGTAATGGTCGGACAATCAATGGTGTCGTGACCCCCTCTACATACCTCGCACCTATCGACATTTTTCTTAATCTCATAAAGATCCTTGGTGAAAGTTCTCTCCATCCGATCTAGCGCAGCAGCCACCGACGCATCCAAGCCAACTTGGTTCACCCCTCGAGTAGTCGAAGAGGTGCTAGTAACAGGAATGGAATTCCTGCCGGTGGCGCTATAATCCATATCAGAATGGGCAAAACTCTCAAAAAGATCGTTACACTCAGCTGTCGATTTCTTGCCCATGAGTTGCCCTCCAGCTGAAGTGTCAAACCGGGCTCGGATCTCGGGGGTGAGACCATTGTAGAACTTCTCTATAAGCGCCACAATCTGACAAGCCATGCTGTGAACAACGAGCAAGTAAGGTTTGGAACCTCTCCCAGGCTAGGTGGTACGGCTCATCAGGCTCCATTCAGAACGAATGGATCTGATCGCGTATATGGGATGCCTTGGCGGGTGGGTAATATTTGGCTAAGAAAGCATCCCGTAAACCTGCCCAAGTAGTGAAAGAACCTGCTGGCTGCGAATCAAACCAGACGGCGGCGCGGCTAGCAAGTGAGAATGGGAAGACCTGTAAGTAACGAGCATCAATATTGACACCTTCAATAGAGAAAGTGCCACAAAGACGAGTGATGCGATTGATGTGAGCCGACGCATCTTCATCCTCACGACCGTGGAATTGACAAGAGTTAGTAATAGCGGTCATGATATAGGATGGGATTTGCCAAGACTTTTCGTTGGTGATTTTAAGTAGGGTTATGGGTGAGTTCACACCGGTGAAGCCGATGTTGGCTTGTTGGTAAATAGTTCGGTTGGCCATTTGGACAACAGGTGGAGGACTTTGGGGACGGGAAGGTGGTGGGGAATTGTGTGGTGAAGACTTTGGTGTGAAGTCAAAGTTCGATGGTTTAGAGTGGAGTGTAGATCAGAACGGGTGGAAGATGATGGTAATGGAGTAGTAACCTTGAACGAAGAAGACGAGAAGGATGACTTGTCCGTAGGTGGCTTCGGCGGAGGTCCTTGCGAACGTGTATGGGGCATCCACTGAAAAAACCAAAAACAAACAAGTAAGAAGACTCTAAAAAACGACTCGACAAAACAAAAAGAAATTGATATTATACCAGACTCCTACGACTCAAACACGACAAATAGCACGTATGATATCACGAAAGTCAAAACAAAGTAATTAACGCAATCGCCCAGAGTCCCCGG
Organism: Scalesia atractyloides; assembly: GCA_947069175.1. Lineage (NCBI taxonomy): Eukaryota > Viridiplantae > Streptophyta > Magnoliopsida > Asterales > Asteraceae > Scalesia > Scalesia atractyloides. The sequence continues at coordinate 22,829,278 of CAMTDV010000006.1, forward strand.
CAACGGCGCCAAAAACTTGATGTGCTAAAAGTAGTTCAATTAAAAGCAACTAAATTAACCTAATTCTAGACTCTAGGTAATACTCTAGACTCACTAAAACGCACTAAACTACTAACCGGCAAGTGTACCGATCGACTCAAGTATAGTTAAGTAAGTCCGGATATCGAACCCACGAGACTCTACTGATTAAACTAATTACTTTATTAAGACTCTGACTAACACGAACTAAAATGATTGAATGTTTGATGGGGGGGGGGGGGGTTCTAACGTTCCTAAGGAAACAAGTAAAATTAACTAATTAAACTAAATTAACTAAGAATACGAACTAGACTCGGGTTTTACTCAGACGGTGAAAAAACTACCTAGACTAGAATCCTGACTGCTTTTCACAACAATTTTACTTGGAAGTTGATTAATGAGGAACCGGGATCTTTATATTCTCACCTCTCGGGATATCTAATAGGACCTCTGACCCTTCTCAAAAGCACACTGTAGCCCCCTCGAGGTTGCTGATTTACCAGTTATAAGACTCTTTTGCAAGACACCTAATGGGTTTATGAAAGTATCCTATGAGGCTCACTCCCTGTCGAGATTTAAACCAAGGATAGACCTAATTTCTTAATTGGACTTGCTAGACAACAGCCAACGGGTTTACTTCCTAGAAAGCTCCTACCTTTCGGCTTAATGACTTAGACCTAGCAATAACCTCGCACCTTGCAGCTATTAACGATTAGTAGAATATTTTACTTTATAGAGTTACCAATTATTACTTTTAAGGTTTAATTCCACGGTTTCACCCTATAGACTCTTGCTTTCTTATGTGATATGGACAGTCACCAAAAGCTAGAACCTAACATTCATCTATTATGTGATATAGACCGTCACCAAGATTCATGTAAAGCAATAAACAGCAACCAAACAAGATCAAATACGCAAACACATCCAATTGATAGAATAAATCTTTTACAGTTCATAAACAATCCTCACAAATCATAAATCCAAGTAAAAATCGAAACCTTATTCAGTCATTCATCTAATCTAGGTAGTTTATAAGATTTAGAAAACTAAAGTCATGGTAACAAAGCCAAATAAAGTAGTTTCAAGTATGCAAAACATAATCGAAGTTCAAAAAGCACAAACGAGAACACCCGGATGACAGAATGACGACCCGAAGTTGCTACACTTAGAATCTCCAACCGAATGCTTTTGCTACTCCGAACTGCTCCGATGATGTTCTAAAATCGTCCAAGGAATCTCCTAATTTGTCACTTAGGGTTTCTTCATGATAAGATTAAGTACTTATATGATTCTCCACAAAAACCCTCAAAATTTCGAATACAGCTGCAGATAACACCCTCGCGCCGGCCACGAGAGGGTTCTAAACGGTGAGTCGCGGCCCACGACCTCATTTATGACATCAGCAGATCAATAGCTCCTCGCGGGTGGCGAGAGACAACCCTCTTTCCAGTCGTGGCCCGCCAAAAGCCCAAAAATCAGCGTTTTCGAATCGTTCCAGCTCCCGAGCCCTCCAACTCATTCCAGGACTTGACTCGTTCGTAATTTAACTTGTTTTCCTCATTTTTCCGGCTGTTTTAAGCCACCAAGACCAGCAAAACGCAATTGGATCAAAAGACTAACTATTCTACAGAAAACAAAACTAAAACTAATGAAAACTATACAAACTATACACAAATAACCGATGTATTTTGCAATACATCAGTATCCCATCTTTGTTGGAATTCATCAGGACCTCGAAAAGGAGACCCCGCCACGGAGTTTGACCCACTGGACAACTCGATCGGATGGCCGTATGATCCTGTCAGGATTTCCTCAGGATCTGAATCTTCCTCCATATGCGTAGGCGAATCGACTAGAGGAGTCTCTGGTGATGGTTGTACGTGGTCAATAGGGTTAAATTTTAAGAATTCATAATGTGATTGGGAGTGGGAATGGTGAGAGTGGTGTGAATGTGTGAATGATGGGAATGTTGGGAGTGGGATTGGGGTGGTGAATATTCATGGGATACGGAATGTCGATAGGGTTCCCATGGTGATGAAGAAGAATTACCCGATCCTTCGTAAAGGTTGTAATTGTGTATGTTAGATGCTCCAGCTAAGGACGGTCTAAAAGATGGTCCTGTCATAGAAGGTCCCCCTCATGGGACCTTTTCCTTTGCCTCCACGTCTGACTTTTGGTGGCATGATTCCTGCTCCAAAAAAAGTTAAAATGAAAACGAATAATGATAATAAATAAGCAACGTAAATGAGTAATCATAGGTCAAAGCCTAGACTCGAGAGTATAAGGAATGTGCTTATTGTGTATTTTCGAGATTAAACAAAAAAGGCTAGTGTTTAATTCACTCGAACGTTGGCACTGATACCAACCTGTCACACCCCAATTCCCACATATAACCCGATGGGCCGGTGGGGAATATTATGACGCAAGTTGATATCATCATTATCCATCAATACAAAATAACACAGCGGAAGTCTGGATGATTACTATTACAAACGTATAAATGTTCAAAGTTCAAAAATAAATACAATGCTTGTAATTTAGATCCACAGGCGGATCGAAATGTGAATACAAAAGATGTTTAACAGACTAAGGCCTTCTAAGCAAGGAGTTGCAAATTCCTCTTAAGTTTGCCGAGCACTTCCAGCCTATTTACATATACTCGTCACCTGCGCTTAGTCTTTTGAAAATGCGTCAGATAAATCTTGTGAATACAATTAACCGACTCATTTTGAAAACATTTTTGAAAACATTTTATGTACACATTGGTACTTTTATTTTAATAAATAACTTCGGATAAATTATATTCACGTTATCAGTTTTACATACTAATAATACATTTAGGGCCCGAAAACTACGTCGGGAACATGATTAATCAACACACCATTTTAATACCTTTAATAGGTACACCCATAATGGGTTATAGTTTATTTTAGCATCTGTCGGGTGTATGCCTACACCCCGTGCTTAGGTCGTGGCCATTTACAATTAAATGAGCCGTGGATATCCAAGACATGGTCGTTTTAACCCCCAAATGTTTAACATTAAGCAATACGAATTAAAATGGATTATCTGAATTCCTGACTCATTTGTCTTTGATCCCATGTCCAACCATGTGGTATTATTATACCGTATCCCAAGTCCGTATAAGGGAAATAAGTTAAAAGTATTTACCTGGCTAGCAAAATTTTTTAAAAATAAGAAAATAAGCAAAGCACAGCCGTAATCAATTAACTAGCTTGGTGATAATCTACCGGAAGTCTCTAGTCTGGAATGGATGGTATTATCAACCGATTAGATAGTTAGCGGGTCTTAATTTAGTCATTGACTTAGACCGGCTAACTTATAATAATGGTACGATACGCTAGATTAAGCGATGGCCGGAATAGAATGTATTTTGAACCCGACAAGTACTAGGACTTGTATAATATGGGTTAACATTTTACATTCTGGAATTTAAAAATAAAATGATATAGTTCAACCTATTTCGGTTAAATTACGTAAAATGGTCACGTAAGCTTAACCATACGCAAATAAGCGAAACCGAGTAACCGGATGAGTCCTATACAAGTTCCATATGCCATTATGTTTAAAATATGTTAAAATATCAGTAAGATATCATCAATTTAGCCCGTTATGGTTTTAAACTCAAATTATGCCTCAAAAGGGCAATTTCATCATTTTACAACATAATAAATGAGTTTATATGTAAACTGATGTTATGGTCATAAACATTCTGTAAAAGTAATTATTTTATGATGTTATATCAGTAGGATATCAAATATATGTGTGGTTTATAGTTTAAGACCTAACTATGTCCCGAAAAGGCATTTTGGTCAATTCACATATAATTCCATAAGTTATTTGGGAATCTGAGTTTCTGACATGTAAATATATTAAAAAATGTTTTGAAATCAGTAGGTATCAAGTCTTGATGCTCTTAATATGGTTTTAAACCATATTATGCGCTGAAACGGCGATTAAGTCGCTAAATGACGATTTAAATGTCGTTTGAGTGAAAGTTACCAGGTTCGTATGACCAAAATATGTTAATTTATATACTACATCAGTAAGTATAAGATTTTGCTCCATTAAAATGTTTGAAACCCATTTAAAGTGCCGAAAGGGCAATATCACCATTTAAGGACATAATATGCGAACTTGAGCTTAAACTCAATTTGCAATTTGAATAAACATCCAAATAATCCTAATAATGATAATACATCAGTAGGTAAAGAGTTTTTGATGTCAAGATTGTGTTTAAATCATTTTATACGCCAAAAGGGCGATTTGGTCACTTTAAACATATTAATATGTTAAATAATTAAAACTTAGTTTATGACCAGATTGTTAACATCAGAATAAGTTCATTAACTCAGCAAATCAGTTTACAACAAAGATATATGCTTTTTATAGTTAAAACCTCATTTTTATATATATTAAGGGCCTTTTTACAAAAATTGACATATTTAACGGATACTTGTATAAAAGCTTGAATTACTACATGACCATGTCCTATAACTCCAGAGGGTTATAGTATCATATAACATGATCACAAATCAACTTAGAATCAGTTGCTAGGGTTGCTAAATCGGGTCAGATTTGAAAGTCAATGCAGAAGTCAAACTTCGCGACTTTCGGTTGCGAACCGACTCTAGACCCGGAATTGACGAGCCGAACATATTCCCACATGTTCTTATAATTATTACCAAGTTATTAGAGTGCCAAAACCGATTTTAAAACACCTACATTACTAGATATGAATTTATTTCAAAACTGGTCCGTTTGACTTTTTATTAATATAACTTTGACCCGTCAATTGACCAAGCAAACGTGGTAATCAGGAGGTGCCCTTTTGAGGGATTCACACCTACCTAATTACGATCACGTAGCCATGTTCGTGATAAACAATGGCTGGACCATAATGGTCTTAGCTCAAGGTCAAAGCGTTTTTACGTCAACGCTTTGACTTTGGCTTAAAACTTAACAAAACTGAAAAGGAGGGCTAAAAACACTTACACAAGGTCCTTAGCACGAAATATGACTTGATTAGGAAGCTCCTTTAGATCAGGAACCTCCAGGGAGTGAAGATAGAAGAATTATGAGAAGGTACAAGTCTAAGTGTTGCAATTCACCTCCTATTTATACTTGAGGACCAAGCATAGGATCATGACAGGTGTTATAGCTTGTTTTTAGATGAAAACAAGTGTTTATGAATGTGCCTTGACCAGGAGGAGGGTGGCAATGGTGTAAAAGGTGGCAGGGCAGCAAGCTGCCAAGTTTTCTGCCTCTGTAGGTCCTTACGGACCGTAATCATATGTGGTTGCGGTCCATATGGACCTCTGGCGCCCACATAATTTGAGTTGGTTACGGACCGTAACCATAAAGGCTTGCGGTCCGTAACCGCCTTTCAGAAATAAAGGTTTGTTTAACCTTATGGTCCATAACCAGATATGGTTACGGTCTGCAAGGACCTTCCAGAATTTGAAATTTGGAAATTGTTCACAAATGGTCCCTAGACCTTTTTCGATGCTCGTTCAACGGTTATTAAAATAACATGACGGCATTTTTAGTCCCTCTCGGCCATGCGTGGCAAACAAGAATCGACGGGACACGTGTCGGGATTTATTTGACGAAATTTTTGAGGTGTCACAGCAGAACATACATTTAACCAGCTATGACGATTAGTTATCTATTACCGATTAAAGTATCAAGCCCTAGGCTAATAGATTTCAATATATCCTAGTGATAGCAAATACCGAATCTAACATGCATAACTTCATAGAAAGATAAATATCACCACATAACTAACATCATAACCAGTATACACATACACGCATATGCATCATAAGAACTGATCATACTATACTAAAATCATACAAACATAAGAAATCCATCATCAATCATAAAAAAATTTGTGTATCATCCTATCCTAGCAGTTATATAAAATTTTAACCGAACATGACAAACAAATTTAAAACATAAAGAAAATTCATCATCATGACAGAAAGTTCAAAGATTGGAAAACTGTAAAGAATAACCCATAGAATCAGTAAATGATTCCTCGTGCTTTAGATCTTTCAGTTTCGTCTTATTTTCTCTTCCGAATCGTCTTCACCTCTTTCTACATCCCTTTTTTTCGCTTTTCTCGAACTCCAGTCAGTTTTTTGGGTTTCCATCGCAATCGTTGTATATCACAGAACCAAACCCTAGCTTCGATTGCTTTACCAATCATACACCTGGACAGGCTCACGACTCGTAACCTTGGTTGGACCCACTCTGGCCAGTTCCCAATTTAGATTTTATTCTTTAAAAATGGCGGTAGTTACGATTCATGACCTTCGTGTCAGGTATGGGTCGTAACCTATCTGAGTCTTTTACCTACTGCTTTGTTGATACCCTTTTACATCCAAATCACCATATTTTCAGTATTTACCTTTAATTTTCAACGAAACATTAATTACTATCTATTCTTTTCAGAATTGCAATAATCACCCTTTAAAATGAGTCTTTTAATAGTATAATACTTAGTATCCTATGACTATATCATATGTGTTTAGTGAAAAAGATTGTCTTAAAAACACAATGTTTAAAAACTTTATTAATTAATGTTTTTATTTTAAATTTGATAAAATCGAAAGAACCTATAATAAGTTTTTATATATACGACTATATTAGCGATAAACGTATACGTACGGGTGTTGAATAATTTTCAACTTTATTATGTTATGAGTTTGTAATATGTTGCCGATTATGTTACGCTAGCATTTTAGGTTAATAATCAATATATACTAACAACAAAATATGTGCATACGTAGAGGAATATGTATGAAACTCCTACTATTTATGAAGACTTTCTATTAATATGTATAATAATGTTATAAAAACTTTATTCTTTAGCAAAAGACTTGTATAGTATTTTTTTAACCAAATACATGGACACAAGTAGAAAGGTAACAGAGTCAACTCGTTCATTTTTCTTTTTTACTTTCAGTATTTGTAATCAAATTTCGAATTTAATTCAGTAACCGAATTCAATCATGATTAGAAATTTAAAGTTGTATTAGAATTCAATTGGAACTTAGATTTAAATTTTGAATTGAATTCTTTCGATTAGAATAGTAATCGAATTCGAATCCAACTTCAAAATTTCAAAATCTGAACAATTCGATTAGATTAATTAGAGTATTCAAAATTTGATTGGCTGAGCACGCCTATGGCCCAAGCTAGGGATGACAATGGGTTGGGTTTGGGTTGGTTAGGTATTATCAGCCCCAAACTCGGTTAGATAAACTTGTCTTAAACCCAACCCAAAACACATTGGGTTTTTATCGGTTATCGGGTTTACCCATGGGTTCCGGGTAAACCCGTTAATCCAAAAAAAGTTACCCATTGGGTATTCCCAAGGGTGTTGGGTATTTATCGGTAACTTCTAATCAGATACGTTTAGCATTATCACTAGAAAAATATAACAAATTACTACAATATATATTAAATAACATACCTATGAAGGTCCTTTGAGAGCTAAGTTATATATATATATTACATTCATTTAATAAGATCAATACCTATATGGTTTAATGATACCATCGCATTCAAGGGTACGCTGCAGCAACTGGCAAATTCATATTGGTATTTAGAACCAAGCAGTTACGATGAATAATTCTAATGAAGCAAATAGCAAGCGTAATGATGATAATGCTGACGAAAATATTGTTATAAATAAGAACGACCTCCGAGCTCCTATTGCCACGGAAATTGGCAAAGCACTGAATGATCGGTCAGCAAGACATACGGAGTCGAGGGCTTCTCGCTCTAAGCATGTCTCAAAACAATCATCCCAGCCTCGTCAGTCAAACTAGAAAGAAAGTGAGGCACACTCCTCGAACGTGAGGAGTAAGGTTAAAAGTCAAGAGCATCATGATAGGATACATTCTGACGAGGATGGTTGCTCTTACAAGTACTTTGTGTCTTGCAAGCCCTGCGACTTTAACGGGGAAAAAGGAGCAGTAGAATGCTTGAGATGGTTGGACGAAATGGAAACAGTAGTAGATATTAGCGGCCGCGCTGATCGGAACATTGTGAAGTATGTGTCCCAATCATTCAAAGGCGATGCCCTCATCTGGTGGAAAGCTTTAGTCCAGTCCACTGGCAAGGTTTACCTCTACAACTTTAGTTGGTCCAAGTTTGTAGATCTGATAAAGGATACCTACTGTCCACCTCACGAGGTGGAGAAAATTGAGTCTGATTTCCTAACTCTGACTATGAAAAACATGGACTGTCGAAAGTTCGTCACTGACTACAACTCTCTATCAAGGCTGGTACCTTACCTGGTCACTCCTGAACCCAAACGCATTGCGCGTTTCTTCAACGGGTTAGCTCCAGAGATTAGGAGCATGGTTAAAGCAGTGTAGCCTGGAACGTATAAATCAATAGTGGAATTGTCTCTCTCCCTCACTCAAGATTATGTGAGGCAGATGTCTGTCAAGACTGACAATGAAGGAAATAGGAAATGGGAGGAGGACAACTCTGAAAAGTTCAACAAAAAGGGAAAGCATGGGTTCAATAAGAACCAACAGAAATCAAGTGATAAACCCACATGTAAGAAATATGGGAAACGACATGGGGGAAAATGTTGTTTAGAGCAAAAACCCAAGCAGTGCAATATCTGCAAGAAAGTTGGACACCGGTCACATGAGTGCCGGTATATCAAGAATGCTGTCTGCTTCCGATGTGGTGATAAAGGCCACATCAAGACAAATTGTCCGAAGGCAACTATCGAGGGAACATCAAAGGCTGGAGAATCCAAGAAAATTAATGCCAGAGCCTTTCAGATGAATGCCAAGGAAGCTGTTAAAGATAATAATGTCATAACGGGTACGTTCCTTATCAACGATACCTTTGCTAGAGTTCTTTTCGATTCGGGCGCTGATAAATCATTTGTGGACCATAAGTTTAGTAAACTGTTAAACTTGCCCATAAGAACTCTAGACGTGACATACGAAGTAGAGCTCGCTGATGGAACCATAGAAACCGCTTCTTCTATTCTTGACGGGTGCTTCATATCCATCAAGAATCATTCTATCCTTGTCTCTCTTTTACCCAAGAAACTAGCGGGATTCGATGTAGTCTTAGGTATGGACTGGTTGTCTCATAACCAAGCCCGCATTGCCTGTGATAAGAAACTCATTGAAATTAAATCCCCATCTGGTAAAACCCTCACCATTCACGGCGACAAACATTTTGGATTGCCTGAAAAAGCGGGTTTGCTTAAAGCATCTAAGTGTATGAAGAAGGGTTGTGTCATCTATATGGCACTAGTAACTGTTGATGAACCCAAAACTAAGATCGAAGACATTCCCATCATTTCTGATTACCAAGAAGTTTTTCCCGAAGAACTACATGGTCTACCTCCTGATAGACAGGTAGAGTTTAGAATTGACATCATACCTGGAGCCGCTCCCATAGCTAGAGCTCCATACCGATTAGTACCTACTGAGATGAAGGAGCTAAGAACCCAACTGGACGAACTCCTAGAGAGGATTTATTCAACCTAGTTCTTCACCTTGGGGAGCTCTTATCCTGTTCGTTAAAAAGAAAGACGGTTCTATGCGAATGTGCATTGATTACCATGAGCTTAATAAAATAATGATAAAAAATCGTTATCCTTTGCCCATGATAGATGACTTATTCGATCAATTCAAGGGGCAATCTAATTTTCAAAGATTGACTTAAGATCAGGCTATCATCAATTGAAAGTTAGAAATGAAGATGTTCCGAAGACTGCTTTTAGAACAAGATATGGTCACTACGAGTTCTTAGTAATGCCATTTGGACTCACTAATGTACCTGCAGCATTCATGGATCTTATGAATAGAGTCTACAAGCCATACTTAGATAAGTTTGTCATTGTCTTCATAGACGACATACTTATTTATTCCCGTAGTCAATCCGACCACGAGAAACATTTACGGTGTATTCTTGAAATACTACGACAGGATAAACTTTATGCTAAGTTTTCCAAATGCGAATTCTGGCTTCGTGAGGTTTAGTTCCTCGGTCACGTAGTAACTGAACGAGGTATCCAAGTGGATCCTGCAAAGATAGAAGCAATTACGAATTGGGAGGCACCAAAGACGCCTTCTGAAATACGTAGTTTCTTAGGACTGGCTGGTTATTATAGAAGGTTCATTGAGAACTTCTCGCGAATAGCCACTCCTTTGACTATCTTGACTCGTAAGAATGCCAAATTTGACTAGGGTCCAAAACAACAAGAATCTTTTGAGACATTGAAGCATTAGTTAAATAATGCTCCAGTGCTAACTCTGCCAGAAGGCATTGAAGAATTTGTGGTTTATTGTGATGCTTCGCACACCGGCATGGCTGTGTGCTTATGCAAAGAGGCAAAGTGATTGCCTATGCATCATGTCAGTTGAAAGTGCATGAGAGAAATTACACCACCCATGATTTGGAATTGGGTGCAGTAGTGTTTGCAATTAAGTTAAGGAGACATTATTTATATGGGACAAAGTGTATTATCTACACAGATCACAAAAGTCTTCAACACTTGTTCAATCAAAAGGATTTGAACATGAGACAACCTCGTTGGATGGAGACACTGAACGACTATGATTGTGAGATCCGATACCATCCGGGAAAGGCAAACGTAGTTGCTAACGCGCTTAGTCGCAAGGAAAGAGTTAAACCTCTAGAATTAATGCCAAGAGCATTGAACTAAAGAATAGCTTGAATGAGAAGCTATTAGATATTCAGAAACAAGCCATGTCAGAGGACAATATTGCTAAGGAAAAGTTAGGTGCAACTATCGAGCAGTTAGTACCTGGCAAGGATGGATTATTCAGACTAAATGATCGGATCTGGGTTCCGATTTATGGAGGACTTAGAGATAAAATCCTTCAGGAAGCACATAACTCCAAATATTCGGTTCATCCTGGAAGCGACAAGATGTACCAAGATCTAAAAACAAGTTATTGGTGGGTGGGTATGAAGAAATCCATCGCCACTCATGTAGCAAAGTGCTTGACGTGTTCTCAAATTAAGGCTGAACACCAAAAACCGTCAGGACTCCTACAACAGCTCGAAATCCCAGTATGGAAATGGGAAATGGTAACTATGGACTTAATCACTAAGTTACCAAAAACCAAGCATGGCAATGACACGATTTGGGTTATTGTGGATAGATTGACCAAGTCAGCCCATTTTCTGCTAATAAAGGAAACATATAGCTCCTACAAGCTGGCTAAATATATGTGGATGAAATTGTATCCTTACATGGTCTGCCAATATTAATTGTATCTGATCGAGATACAAGATACACATCTCACTTTTGGAAGAGTTTCCAGCAATCCTTAGGCATGCGGTTAAATTTTAGTACGGCTTACCATCCACAAACCAACGGACAAAGTGAACGTACAATTCAAACATTGGAAGACATGCTTTGTGCACGTGTAATCGATTTAGGAGGAAGTTGGGACGATCACTTACCCCTAGTTGAGTTCTTCAACAATAATAGTTATCACACTAGTATTAAGGCCGCTCCTTTTGAAGCCTTATATGGAAGAAAGTGTAGAACGCCCGTATGTTGGGCTGAAGTTGGAGAAGCTCAACTATCTGGACCAGAAATTGTCCTTGAAACACGGATAAGATTGTACAAATCCGTGATCGACTTAAGGAAGCTCAAGATAGGCAAAAGAGTTATGCCGACAAGAGGCGTAAACCTCTACAGTTCCAAATCAGAGACAAAGTGATGTTGAAGGTATCACCCTGGAAGGGTGTGATGCGCTTCGGAAAGAAGGGCAAGTTAAGCCTAAGGTATATTGGACCATTCGAGATAATCGAATGTGTGGGATCGGTATCTTACAAGCTTAAGCTACCTGAGAAGCTCAGTGGAATACATGATGTATTCCACGTCAGCAATTTGAAGAAATGCCTAGTGGATGAATCATTAGCCATGCCACATCATGATGTGCAAATAGATAAAAACTTTCATTTCATCAAGAAACCAATAGCGATCGAAGATCGGCAAGTCAAGAAGCTTCGAAGAAAGCATGTACCTATTGTTAAAGTCAAGTGGGACGCTCGTCGAGGTCCCAAATATACTTGGGAGGTTGAGTCCAATATGCGACAAAAGTACCCTTATCTATTTGAATAAATCTCGAGGTCGAGATTTTTGTTAAGGGGGTGAAGATGTGACACCTCGAAAATTTCGTCAAATGAAATCCCGACACGTGTCCCGTCGATTCTTGTTTGCCACGCATGGCCGAGAGGGACTAAAAATGTCGTCATGTTATTTTAATAACACTGAATGAGCATCGAAAAAGGTCGAGGGACCATTTGTGAACAATTGCCAAATTTCAAATTCTGGAAGGTCCTTGCGGACCGTAACCATATCTGGTTATGGACCGCAAGGTTAAACAACCTTTATTTCTGAAAGACGGTTACGGACCGCAAGCCTTTATGGTTACGATCCGTAACCAACTCAAATTTTGTGGGTGCCAGAGGTCCATACGGACCATAACCACATACGGTTACGGTCCGTAAGGACCTACAGAGGCAGAAAACTTGGCAGCTTGCTGCCCTGCCCCCCTTTACACCATTGCACCCTCCTCTTGCTCAAGGCACGTTCATAAACACTTGTTTTCATCTGGGAACAAGCCATAACACCTGTCATGATCCTATGCTTGGTCCTCAAGTATAAATAGGAGGTGAATTGCAACACTTATACTTGCACCTTCTCATAATTCTTCTTTCTTCACTCTCTGGAGGTTCCTGATCTAAAGGAGCTTCCTAATCAAGTCATATTTCGTGCTAAGGACCTTGTGTAAGTGTTCTTAGCCCTCATTTTTAGTTTTGTTAAGTTTTAAGCCAAAGTCAAAGCACTGACGTAAAAACCCTTACACCTTGACCTAAGACCATTATGGTCTAGCCATTGTTCGTCACGAACATGGCTACGTGATCGTAATTAGGTTGGTGTTAATCCCTCAAAAGGGCACCTCCTGATTACCATGTTTGCTTGGTCAATTGACGGGTCAAAGTTATATTAACAAAAAGTCAAACATGTCAGTTTTGAAATAAATTCATATCTAGTAATGTAGGTGTTATAAAATCGGTTTTTGGCACTCTAATAACTTGGTAGTAATCATAAGAACATGTGGGAATATGTTCGGCTCATCAATTCCGGGTCTAGGGTCGGTTCGCAACCGATAGTCGCGAAGTTTGAGTTCTTCGTTGACTTTCAGTTCTGACCCGATTTAGCAACCCTAGCTACTGATTCTAAGTTGCTTTGATCATGTTATATGATACTATAACCCTCTGGAGTTATAGGACATGGTCATGCAGTATCCGAGCTTTTATACAAGTATCCGTTAAATATGTCAATTTTTGCAAAAAGGCCCTTAATATATATAAAAATGAGGTTTTAACTATAAAAAGCATATATATGCGTTGTAAACTAATTTTTTGAGTTAATGAACTTATTCTGATGTTAGCAATCTGGTTATAAACTAAGTTTTATTTATTTAACATATTAATATGTTTAAAGTGACCAAATTGCCCTTTTGGCGTATAAAATGATTTAAACACAATCTTGACATCAAAAAATCTTTACCTACTGATGTATTATCATTATTAGGATTATTTGGGATGTTTATTCAGATTGCAAACTGAGTTTAAGCTCAAGTTCGCATATTGTGTTCCTTAAATGACGATATTGCCCTTTCGGCACTTTAAATGGGTTTCAAACATTTTAATGGACCAAAACCTTATACTTACTGATGTAATAAATAAATTAACAATATTTTGGTCATACGAACCTGGTCACAACATCAGTTTCACTCAAACGACATTTAAATCGTCATTTAGCGACTTAATCGCCGTTTCGGCGCATAATATGGTTTAAAACCATATTAGAGCATCAAGACTTGATACCTACAGATTTCAAAACATATTTTTAATATACTAACAATAGGTACATGTCCTAAACTCAGATTCCTAAATAAGTTATCGAATTATATGTGAGTTAACCAAAATGCCTTTCGAGACATAGTTGAGTCTGAAACTATAAACCACATATATATTTGATATCCTACTGATATAACATCATAAAATAATTACTTTTACAGAATGTTTATGACCATAACATCATTTTACATATAAACTCATTTATTATGTTGTAAAATGATGAAATTGCCCTTTTGAGGCACAATTTGAGTTTAAAACCATAACGGGTAAATTGATGATATCTTACTTATATTTTAACATATTTTAAACATAGTGGCATATGGAACTTGTATAGGACTCATCCGGTTACCGGTTTCGCTTATATACCATTTTACGTAATTTAACCGAAACAGGTTTAACAATATCATTTTATTCTTAAATTCCAGAATGTAAAATGTTAACCCATATTATACAAGTCCTATTACTTGCCGGGTTCAAAATACATTCTATTCCGGTCATCGCTTAATCTAGCGTATCGTACCATTATTATAAGTTAGCCAGTCTAAGTCAATGACTAAATAAAGACCCGCTAACTATATAATCGGTTGATAATACCATCCATTCCAGACTAGAGACTTCCATTATATTGTCACCAAGCTAGTTAATTGATTACGGCTGTGCTTTGCTTATTTTCTTATTTTTAAAAGATTTTGCTAGCCAGGTGAATACCTTTAACTTATTTTCCCTTATATAGACTTGGGATACGGTAAAATAATGCCGCATGATTGGATATGGGATCAAAGACCAATGAGTCAGGAATTCAAATAATCTATTTAATTTGTATTGCTTAATATTAAACATTTGGGGATTAAAACAAACCATGTCTTGGATATCCACGGCTCATTATTATAAATAGCCACGACCTAAGCTCGGGGTGTAGGCATACACCCGACAGATGCTAAAATAAACTATAACCCATTATGGGTGTACCTATTAAAGGTATTAAAATGGTGTGTCCGATTAATCATGTTTCCGACGTAGTTTTCGGGCCCTAAATGTATTATTAGCATGTAAAACTGATAACATGATATAATTTGTCCCAAGTTATTTATTAAAATAAAAGTACCAATGTGTACATAAAACATTTTCAAAAATGTTTTCAAAATGAGTCGGTTAATTGTATTTACCAGATTTATCTGACGTATTTTCAAAAGACTAAGCGCAGGTGACGAGTATACGTAAATAGGCTGGAAGTGCTCGGCAAGCTTAAGAGGAATTTGCAACTCCTTGCTTAGAAGGACTTAGTCTGTTAAACATCTTTTGTATTCAAATTTCGATCCGCCCGTGGATCTAAATTACAAGTGTTGTATTTATTTTTGAACTTTGAACATTTATACGTTAGTAATAGTAATCATCCAGACTTACGCTGTGTTATTTTGTATTGATTGGTAATGATATATCAACTTGCGTCATATATTCCCCACCGGGTGATATGTGGAAATTGGGGTGTGACATCTGCTTACGGGAATGCTCTAATTATAAGGGTCTAGAAGCTGATTATCGTTTTCTAAATGTCTTACCTTGGTAGTCGTAGCCAAAACCAGAAGTAGCCAAATGGATGAACTGGAAGCTTTAGCCATCATGGGTGTGCTAGACACTGAACAATCAATTTTACACCATATTTGACCTTCCACTACAGTTCCATCTAGCATCACTTGTCCTGCTACTTGCGTAGAGACATTCCAAATCCCACGCCAAATCATAAACCTCATTCAAACAAGTTGTCATTTCTCTCGATTAGAGGGTGAAGACCCAAAGGCACACATTAATATTTTTTTTACAATGTTGTGTCACATTCAAAATCAATGGGGTTTCACCTGATGCTATCAAACTGCGTTTATTTCCATTTCACTTGTTGGGAGACCGGAATTGGCTTTTGGCCTAAGAAGGTGGTTCCATAACCACCAAGGATATCTTACTTGATAAATTTCAAAAGAAACATTTTTCAGCTTCTAAGATCAACAAGTTGAGAAAAAAAATTCATAGTTTTCAGCAACAAGAAGGGGAATCATTCACTAAAGCTTGGACCGATACAAGGAGATTATACACAACTGACCTAATCATGGAGTGGAGCCATTGTTAGTTTGTCAAACCTTTTATGAGGGTGTATTTACGAAATCTGGCAAACCCTAGATATAGTCGCCAAAGGGTTCTTTGAAGTATTAATTCACACCACTGCTTTTGCACTAATGGTTACATTAGTTGCAAATGTCTGTGCACCCTCTAGCATCCAACTCTGAAAAAATAGCCAGGTCTATATAAGGTGGAGGATGATGTCATCTTGCAGGCAAAGGTCAAAGATTTAACTATCAAGGTGTGGAAGTTACTACTAAGAAAGGAGGAGATGTGGATGAGAAGTGTACTATGTGTGGAGGAGAGCATAAGGTGATAATACGCCTGTTTGAAGCTTCTGAAGAAGCATCCTTCATAAACAATCAAGGGAGGTCTCGAAACAACCCCTATAGTCAAACTTATAATCCTACTTGGAAGAGCCATCCTAACTTTAGCTGGATGAATTCTTCAACTTCCACTCGATCAGGATTCATTCAAAGCGATGCAACTGAGGACATGAAGCCTAATCTAGAAAAGATGATGGAAAAGTACATCCAAGCCACTAATAGTTGGAATAACAATACTAACGAAGAGCTGAAACCGCAAAAAGTCTAGTTACAGAACATTGAGAAAGCATTGGGAAGACTGGTCTAACGCATAACTAATAGGAAACCGGGGGTTACCTTCAATCAAAATGCTCAAGTTAAAGCTATAACTACTAGACGTGGTGTTTCTACAAAAATCCAACTCTTAGATTTGTTATTAAAGAAAAGATTGTTGAGCCAGTAATAAAAGAATTGGTAAAGAGGCAACTTCTAAAAAGGTTAAACCTGATGTGCCCGAATACCAACCGAAAATTCCTTATCCTAGCTATCATAAAAACGAAAAGATAGAAGAGCAATACTCCAAATTCCTTGAACTATCCAAATGTCTTCACATCAGTATTTTGTTCATCGAAGCGATAGTGCAAATGCCCAATGATGCAAAGTTTAGAAAACCTTGCTTACAGACATAGTTGCAAACATTCAGCTCGGTTAACAATGCTCTACTGTGCTTCAGAGACAATTACCTAAAAAGCTATCTGACCGTCAAAGTTTCACAATCCCTTGCGAAATTGGAGTTAGCTGCAAACGATGCATGGTGCAAGCATTAATTTGATGCCCTATTCAATTTTTGCCAAGCTAGGTGTAGGTGAGCCTTCAACTACTCGTATGAATTTCCAATTAGCTGACATGTCTAAAGTTAAGTATCCTCGAGGTATTGTAAAGAATGTGCTAGTTAAGATAGGTAAATTTGTGTATCTGCGGATTTTTTTTATCTTAGATTGGATGTCGATTCTAAAACTCCTATAATTCTAGGACGTCCATTCCTAGCCACTACAAGACCTCTAGTAGATCTTTTCGAGGGCATGTTAACTCTTCGAGTTAATGAGGAGATAATGGTCTTTAACCTCAAGAAGCATTTAGATAACAATCAAGAGCCGAATAAAGCGTTTGCCTTCATGATTAACAATACTGATGAGATTTTATCTGAGAGGTCCTAGGAGGATGAATTTAAAGATGAGTTGTGTAATTTACACATAGAACTGGATGGCACAATCTCTGATCATAGAAAAGATATTCAGGAACTCGAATGGTTAATGCATGGTAAACCACTCGATAGAGAACACACAGTAGTTACGTTACCAAAGAGGGTAATGGACTTAGCTATCTTGACAGACAACGGTGGGGATAGTGAGCCTGCTGTTAGGAACGTGAGCATAATTCTAGTCGAAGCAAAAATAAGCATAGACATTGCTATCGACGCGTTTAAATATGAACTACAAGTGGAAAAAGGTGGAGTTTAAAAACCTGATTAAACTCCATAAGGGTTGGTTTAGATTAACGAGAATCGGAGTATAAAGGAAGCTGTTTAGTTCGAATTGGTATTGCATGGTAACATGTATACCATTCGTAGTGAAACAATGGTGAGAAATGTGAAGGAGAATCCACGCGATTGCGTGCTTCACACATATACTTTAGCATGGTAGAACCATCTAAGGAATGACAGTACGGCTGAAGACTAGCTAAAACTTAGCGCTACCGGGAGGCAGGCTGGATACCCTTTCTACAAACCAGATTAAAGTATGTATCTGATGTTCCTCATCATTCAGCTATTTGAAAAACCTATTTCGGAGGCCCAACAACCTTATGAGGTGTAAGGCGCATTAGATAATGCCCCGTAAACGTCTGCAAGTGGCACTCATATAAGCTGCCACTACCTCTTCACTCACACACACAAAAAATCACTCAACCTCGATTATTTTGGGAACTAGATTTGAAGTTATATTACCAATCTTCAAGTGTTCTTGATCATGTCCGGATTTGGCAAACAAGGTACACATTTTTGAGAATTTGATCTTTAAAGTACCCAACACTATGAACACTGTTATTAGGATTTTTGTTTGGAATTTATGCATGAATCTTGTTTATAAACACATATCGGCACCTTTAGGTTGTATTTTAGCTAAATCAAAGGTTGAATATCTCGTTTGCACTGAATTGCTACTTATGAAGGCATACGACCTGTGACCCTCAAGAATGCTCACGGGCCGTAAGCCGCTATGAAGTCAGTTTATCCAAACCGCCTTGAAAATCATGTTCTTTACCCTGCCAATAGGGCACGAGTTATATTGCCTTGCCTACTGACTAGTCTGTGAAT
Source organism: Scalesia atractyloides (assembly GCA_947069175.1). Taxonomy (NCBI): domain Eukaryota; kingdom Viridiplantae; phylum Streptophyta; class Magnoliopsida; order Asterales; family Asteraceae; genus Scalesia; species Scalesia atractyloides. The sequence goes on from CAMTDV010000006.1 coordinate 22,848,064, forward strand.
TGTGTGTTATTCATATAGGGCATTCTCATCACGCGTCTGTTATACATGTTAGATTCGGTATTTTCTATCTCTAGGATATATTGACGTCAAGTAGCCTAGGGCTTGATCCTTTAATGGGTAATAGATAACTATGCGTCATAGCTGGTTAAACGTATGTTCTGCTTATGAGAAGGATCTGATTATAAGGGTCTCTAAACTAATTGGGGTATTCTAAATGTCTTACCTTGGTGGTCGTAATTCGCTCGGTTCGTTGCCCACTTTAGTGGCGACCCAACCTTCAACTCAACCTTTAGCGGCGTTGTTTTGGACCAATAGCGGCTGAGCAATAGCGACGACTCAATAGCGACAGTGTGTTGGCGCTATTGCTTTTAGCGACGACATTTGTTATCTCTAATGCTTGGTTTTGTTGTAGTGTCTTAAGGACTTGAACCCAAGAACTCACACAAGACCTCCACTCGCAAATCCAGGTGTTTAAAGACTTTGTCTTTACCAATATACCACCAACAACCCATTGGTAAATTAATAAATAACTTCTCTTTAAGTTAGTAGCGATCACACAACTTCTCTCTAAGTTGGTAGATATAACGGTACTTTTATCTAGTTACTATGTGGAAAGGGTATCCAAAAAATTCTCATTCCATAAACTAATCATCCATTATGATTGTCAACATACTGAAAGAATGAAATCAAAATTTGACCATCAGTATCAATCGATAAACATGTATAAAGGTTCTTAATGTTTAAATATGCAAGAGTTGGACAAAGGTCTTAGAATGAAGGTTCTATAAAGAAATGTGTGCGTTAGAGAGAGAGGAAAGTACTATTAAAAGCATAAGGGCAGAGCCGGCTTTGGGCTTTCGCGGGAGGTGCCACCGCACAGGGCCCAAACTATCTAGAGGGCCAAGATGTTTAAAAAAATATGTATATTCTATATATATAATTATTGTAGAAAAGATGATCCGAATTCCATCTCTGGCTCAACGGATGCGGCAGTCTTTTAGTTAAGGCACTACGGTTACGGTTCCGAGATCGAATCCCACTCTGCCGTCTTTTTTGGTTTCCCCATATTTTATTTGTGTGGGCCTTAAAGGGCTGATTCAAGCCACATATACCCCATATACTCAGGCTTATTTTTTAGTGAAGTTCTCTATTTCAAATGTGGGCCTTCATAAATCTGTGTGTTATATTATTATTTCATTTTTTCTTTTTATTTAACCAATTACATAACAAACTTTAAATGATTTTCTTGTTTCACTTTATAGCTTTTTTTTCATTTGTATAACAAACTTTACATGTTTTCTTGTTTAACTTCATAACTTCTTTTATTTCTCATTTAACTATTTACAATATAAACTTAGAAGAACTTACTATCTAGTTCTATATATTTTATATGTATGAAAAGATTCGTGCGAAACAAATTTGGATATGTTTACACATATTACAGTTCTTTTTGCGGAAATGATTCAAGTGTAGGGTGCAAATGAGCCGAGCCCGAGCTCGACTCGGCTCGAGCTTGAGCTTGTTTTACTTATGTGAGCTTGAACTTGGCTCGGTTCGAGCTTTGTTTTCAAAGCTCGAGCTTGGCTTGTTTATTAAATATTAATTAATATATTAAATAAAAATAATATAAATAATAGACTCTGGCTCGCAAGCTCGATAAGTGAAGCGTGGGCTCGTGCTAGATTACTAAACAAGGTTATTTTTAGGTTTGAGCTCGGCTTGTAAACAAGTTTAAGTAAGCTCGGCTTGGCTGTTTATTAGACAATGTTACATAAGGAGTAAGTGTTAAAAGAAGAGCCTAACTTTGAGAAAAGCTTAACTTGTAAAAGTGTAATGAAAAAAGCAACTCATGCCCAATTGAATAAACAAAACTAATTTAAACCCCAATTAATGAATTGAGGGCGCCGCGGGGCTGGTTTTTTTTTGTTTTTTTGTTTTTTTTACGAATAGGGCCCAATTTTTTTCTCGCATAAAATCATTTTTTTTATGATTTTCGAAGACGGCCCTGCATAAGGGCGAACAACGTATCTTGTTTGAGCTGATACTCTTATCACACACTTTCATAACTATTGTTATAAGTTCAAATCTGCTCACTTTCGTTATCTAAGTACTAAAACAATGAAAGAATATGTTTACTTGCAGTTTTGACTTTGTAAAAGCGAGGGGAAGACCATAACTATAATTTGAGTAAATTTTCATTTTATTCATTGAGGTTTGACCAAAATTACTCTTTTAGTCTAGATAGTTTTTTTCCTCATTATTTTAGTCCAAATGTTTTCTTCTTCCATTTTAGTCCATGACTTTTGTCATTTGTTGCAATTTACATCTACCAGTACCACCATCTCCCACCACCCATCCCATGACAACCTTCTATCATCGCCACCACATGCCTACACTATCACCACCCACCTGTAACATCCGTCAAAAACCGGATTTACAAAACCCGCTTCGTTTATTAACTGAACAACCAGTTAAAAATTTCGTTGCGTATTTTATGCCCAAATTAATTTTAAACGATACATAATTAATAAGTATATTAGAATATAAAATTTATTATTGAAAATCTGTTAAAAATAATGAAATAAAAATAAAATACTGCTGCCGGGTTTCGAACCCGGGTCAGCCAAGGGTTACACAAAGACTTAATTCACACACTTATAACCACTCCGCCACTTGATCTTTTTGTGAGTTCTGGGAAGCAATTAAATCAAATGTTCAACTGAGAATCAACCTGATGCGCCAACTGAAACCGATATCGGCTTAAACCGACCAAGACATTTGAGTGCTCACGGAATCTTGATCATAACCGATAAAACCGACATCTTAAATCAATTCAGTCGTTAATGAACTTGAATTCAGGTGATGTTTGGTTTTTATAACCGAAAACATTCATTCTGGTATTTCTTCAACAAAACACTCATTTCGCGATTCAATTTCATTCACTGAGCTTCTAATTTCGTGTTTATTCTATTTTCTGGTCGTCGGAATTACTTTCTGATCATCGCCGGAATTTTCTGCAAGTCGCCGGAAAACCGAGACTCACCTCAAAACGGTAAAATACCTCGACTTTACTGTTTTAGTCAATTGTTAGAACCTTACTAACATTAATCCATCACCCAGAATCAATCCCAGACGACGTTATCGGATTCTCTGTTTTCGCCAGAAAATTTCTGGATTTTTCGAAAACCCGCTGTTAACCGGTATGATCAATCAAACATACTGATAATCGTTACTCAATGGTTCAATTTCACATCTATTTCATCCAAACTAAATATTGAACTCGAACAGAAGGAGCTCCCAAAACAGAGCCGACGAGCTTCGCCGGATTTTCTGAAGAAGACGATCTGTTCGGTACTTTCTTTCCGCAAACTCTTCGGTTCAATACTTTTCAATTGTTCATCTTGTTCATTAACCGAATTTAACAAATAACAGATAGATAACCGTTGCCTGAGTTGTGAACGAAGAAGACGAAGTAGTTATGTTATAAGATTATTTAAAATCGGAATTATAAACGGTTAGACACACAGTCCAGCGGTGGACTGTGTGCAAATAAACACATACACGTCGCGAGTTCGATTCCGGTCCCAACCTCATTCGCTGTAATAAAATGCCTTTTTTTTAAAACTGAACCGGGTTAACTCCGTTAGATGTTAAGTATAATAAAAATCTGTATTTTAACCAAGTTAGACACACAGTCCAGCGGTGGACTGTGTGTAACATTAAGTCACAGGTCCCGGGTTCGAGACCTGTTGACGACACGGTCCGATACATTAAAACCCTTTTTAAAAATAAATAATTTTCGGATTAATTGAATTAGTGTATAAATATAATTAAAAACAGAAATATTTCGGGTTAGACACGTAGCTCAGTTGGTAGAGCTGCGTGCACGCGTACGGGAGGTCTCGGGTTCGAGTCCTGCCCGGCGCATACATACACACAATAAACCGGTCAACAAGTCAACAGTCAACGGTCAACGGCCAAAAAGTCAACATTTTTTAATTATTTTTATTTATTTATTTTATTTAAAAATCAATTAAAAATACTTAAAAATAACATTTTTAAGGTTAGAAACTAGCTTAAAACTCACAAAAATATATCCAAAAATCCTATTAAAGTTGTTAATAAAATCCATTTATTTACCTTACTTTTCTTTATTAATTAGGTTAGTTATTCCTCGACGATCAATCCTCTAAACTCGTGCGCATTCATCATCATTCACCGAACGCACCCACTGTGAGTGAATCTCTACAAATTCCCCGTTTAAATCACGTTTTTGGGGTGTATCATGTGTCTTACTATTTATTATATTTAAATCATTGTGCATACATCATATCATGAATAAATGTGTATCCAGCCTGTGTAAACTGTTTGTGTGATTATTGTATAGATTTAATTTATTATTTTCAGTACATGCAATTTCATAGGCCGCCGCTCCCCATTACATTATGAGCGTTGAGCATGTTCCCCATTACATTATGAGCGTGAACCTGGCGTGCCAACATACGATCGGCTCCGTTTGATTGAGCCTTGATCGCACAGACATTTTTCATTTTCAGTACATGCAATACGATCGGCTCCGTTTGATTGAGCCTTGATCGCACAGACATTTTTAATTTTCAGTACATGCAATACGATCGGCTCCGTTTGATTGAGCCTTGATCGCACAGTTTCATTTATGTTATATATTTATGCAAGTTGATATGTTATTGTATGTTGTTGGTTTGTTAATGTATGTAATTGTTTGTTGTTGTTTGATATCGTATGCTAATTGTTGTTATGGTATGTTTATTTATGTTTGTTCATATATGAATTTTGCACAATTTTTCCATATTAAATACAACCAGAAATAAATAATAAATGTTTTCTAACAAGGTTCACTCGCCAACTTTTTGTTGATCCAAAAACCATTTTTACATATGATACAGGTGAACAGGATGAAGCAATGAAAACATAGGAAATTGCCTTAGAAGAAAAATAATGAAGTTTAGAAGGATGAATAGAACATGTTGTATTTGTTTGATATGATTGTATGATCTCTTTTAAATTGAAATAATAAATATGAAACATTATAATAAATGTCATGAGCTTTGATGATAACCCAATCATGCCCCGATCACCTTTTCCGCTGCGGGTCGGGGTGTCACCCATCCACCCCACCCCACTCGGGCACTTTTCCGCCACCCACATCATCAACCAACACCACCGTCATCATCTTCATTGTAAAACCGGCACTCCACCATGCCCATACCATCGCACCTGCAAAAAGACAAAGAAAAATGTGATTTGACCAAAATTCACCTAAATTAACTAAATTTTTGAATGGAGTTATTGGGTTGGATGAAAATGACAAAAGTAAGCGACTAAAATGGCAGGAAAAAAACTACTTGGACTAAAATTACAAGAACAAAATTATTTGGACTAAAGTGATAATTTTAGTCAAACTTCAGGGACTAAATTGACAATTTACTCCTATAATTTCAAGGAATATTTTCTCTCAACATGAAAGACGCATGTGTATTCTTCCTAAAGGGATCGGGTTCTTCCTAATGGATTTTTTTTAAACGGTGAACTTCATGTATAAGGTTATCACACTCTTTAAATTGGAGAGCCTCGTTATCCCCAACTCTGGCCAGACTATATTGTCTTAACCGGGCCCACGCTGACTTCAAAGTTTGGCTTTTTAGGCGTTCACCCGGGAAACCATACCGCTACCAGTTGACAGTCGTTGTGCCACCACAAGAGCATAACTCTTTGGTGTAACACACGGTGGGACAAAACCCCGATTGGACTCAGGAATCGAATTGACAACCTCACAAAATGCCTAGTTCAAATCATTCATTACCTATATCCACCTTAATATGTTACAAATGTAAATTAAACTTAAGGTTTAATTAGAAAACCTAAGCCTTCTACCACTATGTCAGAAGTGATGATCGTTCCTATTGGATTAAGCCACTTATTCTTTACTTAGTTTAATTTGGCTTTGAAAATCTTTTACTTTTCAAAGATTGCTTTCATATTTATTATTGCATGTCTATAAAAAGTTGGATTTGTAATTTTAAAACCTTCTATTTCTTTATGAAAGCTTAAGTGAGTTTTATAATTTTATTAAAGCATGATTAAATGGTTAATTAATTCCCCTTCGACTACATCCCACCTTGTCTTGATATAAATATTTGATTTTGAATCTTGTTAATTAATGACTTAAATTCTTGAACATGTTCATCTTGAAATCTTAAAGGTCGAGACAAACACTGTGTTGCTTTGTTTTGTTATTGAAGCTCACCTTTTCTATAGTTGTATATTGGACGGTCAACACATGACAAAATCGTAGTATCGACGGAACAAAAAATTGCTTACTCTTTATGAGCAAAGATTTGAATACAAACATGTACGTACATGTGCTTTTAGACAATTTACACATATATTAATATTAATAATCCATCACAGTGAGTTAAAATATCGCAACAATAAAAATCAATTTATACAAATCTTTATTTGACACACGAATGTAATGATTCTTTGAAACCTAGTGGTTATGTAACATCCCGCCCCTCGCATCACCAATATTGTCCGTTTTACTCATGATAGGTTGCTCATTCAGGAACTCACGGCTTTGTTTTTTGTCGTCTCGGTGGAGACTTCCTAGGAGGTCACCAATCCTAGTACTACTCCCAACCTGAGCATGTTTAACTGCGGAGTTCTCCTCTCATCCACTAGCATTAAGCCCAAAACGCGTTGGTGATTTAAGAGACATTGGATTACTTATGAACCAGAGATCTCTCTTGGCCACGGTCGATTGTGTGATTTGCCTAGGATGTGACAATGGTCCATGTTAATCTTTCAGTAGTCGATATTGGTATTATTACATGTTATTCGGTTTATAAATTAGGTCGGAATTATTTTTATTCGTATTTTTCAATCCTAGTATTGTACATTATTATTGGAATATTGGTTCAGTCTTTGGTCATTCGCCCTTAACCGGTAAAAAATCCCTAAGTTGGTAAATGCAAACATGATGATGCCTTTAAAATATTTTTGTGTATCCAATAGGTGTGAGCATAAAAAACTTAAAAAATTGAAACGTAATCGAGTCAGTTGAGAAATCGATGATTTTAACCTTTTTTTAACCTCAGCATTAACAAACTCAACTGAACTTCATCATCATCATAATCAATAAATCCCACCAATAGCAAATCTAAGGTAGGGTTTGATGAGGGTAAGTTGTAGACAGCTTTACCCCCACCAAGTATAAATAGAGATGCTGTTTGGTGTATTCTAAATTAGATGATTGTCTTTGATGTTCATAACATTCTTGTTAATACCTAGCTAGGTAACTTTATGCTTATAATGCAATAGAGTTAATTACTGTTTTCGTCCCCCTGGTTTGTCAAAAATCACTATTTCAGTCCATTAGTTTAAAAATTGCGATTTCAGTCCCTGTGGTTTCACTTTCGTAACCATTTCAGTCCCTGTGGTTTCACTTTCGTAACCACTTCAATCCATTTATTCTGTAAGTACATGGACTGAAATGGTTGCGAGGTGGACTGAAATGGTTACGAAAGTGAAACCACAAGGACTGAAATCGCAATTTTTAAGATAATGGACTGAAATAGTGATTTTTGACAAATCACAGGGACGAAAACAGTAATTAACTCAATGCAATATGCAAGTGTGTTTTAGTGATGATAAATTATGTAATTTAAAATCGAATCAGTATTGAAAGCATAAAAAACCACTCTTTATTCAACATCAAAGTGCTTTAACGCATCTAGAATCCATGCATAGATGGAATCTAGGTTTCACATCCCTCACCCTCATCTTTCTTGGTTCCTGAATCTTTTGCAGGTAATCTTGAAGTCCAGTATTCTTTTATTTCTTCTGCAGTTCTTCCAGGAATTCTTCCAGCAATTAGCGACCATCTAGAGTTTCGTCCCAAATAAATCGTTTTAGTTTGTTATTGTGTGTCATCTGTGAAAAATAAACATAATTTCTAGCACTTTTGTAAGTTTAAAAACAAAAAATATACATACTTTTTCGTGTGAGCTCAGTTTGAATTTCTTTCTAATAAAAGTAGAAAACACACACACACACATACACACTCTGTGTGTGTGTGTATGTATATGATGATATTAAATTTACCTCTCTCCGACAAGCTTATACATCAGGCTGATCAGAGTTATCTCATCTTGTGAGAATTCAAGCTTCAAATCTTGACTTGATTTCTCTTCTGCGGACAAACACAATTAGTGGAAATGAGTAAGGTTAAATCTAAAGAAATGAGTACAGAAAGCATATTTATTGTGTTTGTGTACACACCTCTTTTCAAAAAGCACATGATTAAGAAATTATTATTTTAGTAAGGTTAAATCTAGTTTATTGAAAATCAGGGAAATAATTAAATTTAAAGGATACATATTTATCAGTTAGTGGTATGTCGTCAAATGAATTATTTATATGTTATAATAATAACAATCCTTAAAAATTATTTCACGTATTCATTCTATATCAAATATGTTGACAAAAGTTACAGAATGTACAAAACTAGTAAACTTTCTACCCTATTCTTATAACATTTTAATGCCTAAATATCGATGTATAATTTGTAAGAATTTAAATACACATAACTTTTATAGGGTCAAAAATCATACACAAGACCACTATATAATTTTTTTTATCATCTGTCTATTTTTCACCTATTTATTTTATTTCATAAAAATTGGATCTACATGTCATTTCTAACATCAAGATAAAGTCAACACGTTAAATTATATTTATATTCCATGAAATCTTACAGATGTATACTTTACAAAACGTGGTTACTTTAAGGATTTTCGATGTTGGAGACATGATACGAGTGTTTTTTTCTAGTGAATAATAAGATGCCTTCTCGAAATAGACAAGTACAACAGTTACGTATATAGCAATATAACCGCGTCATGCGGTTTGCCATATCAAATCAGCATGTTAATTTGATATTTGTACCATAATCTTTTGTGTTTGGTATAGAGATAGAGATTTACAAACGTACCTCTAGAATTAGAAGAACTATCATTTGAAGTGGAGTTCTTGTTCAAACTAGACATTGAAAATACTTAATTGACAATGAGATGGGAAAGTGAGGGTTGAAACATCTCAAATTTATAGGAGTGAATAAAGCCCTTTTGCATCAGATTTTCTTCGTGGGTTTCAACCTTTTTTCACTATAAGAATGAAAGGTAAGTAAGAAAAGCGAATGACCGAAGAATGGTAGGTAGGCGTAGGTATAATAATTGGAAGCACTATGTTTGGTCCAAACCAAGATTGGTAGCTGTTTTAACCCTTGACTTTGTTTTGATGGTATAATACTTGTTAAAAAAAACTGGATCTAACCATGACCCATTGACCGTCACCAATGTTACACCACCACCGGTCCAACACCGACCATTATCCAAACTCTAGCAACTTTTATTAAACAAGGCTTAATTATAATATATTGTAGGCTATTTTCTTTATTAGTGTTTGTACCAAAACATGTTTTATTTTATGACAAACTTAAATATGTTTCGTTTGTATGAACATGTTCTGTTTCACCTTCTTTGTATGTGCCACATCGCCATTTTTGATAAGTTGTACATAGAACTTCACTATTAAAAAATTTGAAAGCATGTTACTTGTAAATTGTAATTGAATATATTTAATATAAAAACAAATGGAATTGAAAAGTAACTTGCATTTCAATATTGGTACACTCACACCTTTCACTTTCTAATTCCACACTGTTTCCAAAGAGTCATATGTGGTTCATCTAACAACCGGCCATTTCATGTGTTGAAATAGCATGTCCCTTTTAATATAACGATTGTTAAATAGCCAATCAAGCTAAAAAGTGTTCACACTCATCAACCTTAAGCCATATCAACGTCACATGATCATTTTCCATCTCTTCTTTTTCATCCTCGAACCATAGAATGGATCTTCACCATCTCACACATACCCATCTAGTGATCCTGATCGGGATGGAATATTTTGGTACCACGGGAGCGGGGGTGTCTTCCCTTTAGTACCATAATGCCACATCATTATTTCT
>CAMTDV010000006.1:22858232-22902831 GCA_947069175.1 Scalesia atractyloides
GGTTTTTTTTTTGTTTTTTTGTTTTTTTTACGAATAGGGCCCAATTTTTTTCTCGCATAAAATCATTTTTTTTATGATTTTCGAAGACGGCCCTGCATAAGGGCGAACAACATATCTTGTTTGAGCTGATACTCTTATCACACACTTTCATAACTATTGTTATAAGTTCAAATCTGCTGTCTTTCGTTATCTAAGTACTAAAACAATGAAAGAATATGTTTACTTGCAGTTTTGACTTTGTAAAAGCGAGGGGAAGACCATAACTATAATTTGAGTAAATTTTCATTTTACTCATTGAGGTTTGACAAAATTGCTCTTTTAGTCCAGATAGTTTTTTCCTCATTATTTTAGTCCAAATTGTTTTCTTCTTCCATTTTAGTCCATGACTTTTGTCATTTGTTGCAATTTACATCTACCATCACCACCATCTCCCACCACCCATCCATGACAACCTTCTATCATCGCCACCACATGCCTGCACTATCACCACCCACCCATACACCTCACCCAACCGGGCACTTTTCCACCACCCACATCATCAACCAACACCACCGTCATCATCTTCATTGTAAAACCGGCACTCTACCATGCCCATACCATCGTACCTGCAAAAAGACAAAGAAAAATGTGATTTGACCAAAATTCACCTGAGTTAACTAAATTTTTGAATGGAGTTATTGGGTTGGATGAAAATGACAAAAGTAAACAACTAAAATGGCAGGAAAAAAACTACTTGGACTAAAATGACAAGAAAAAAATTATTTGGACTAAAGTGATAATTTTGGTCAAACTTCAGGGACTAAATTGACAATTTACTCCTATAATTTCAAGGAATATTTTCTCTCAACATGAAAGACGCATGTGTATTCTTCCTAAAGGGATCTGGTCTTCCTAATGGATTTTTTTTAAACGGTGAACTTCATGTATAAGGTTATCACACTCTTTAAATTGGAGAGCCTCGTATTGCCCCACTCTGGCCAGACTACATTGTCTTAACCGGGCCCACGCTGACTTCAAAGTTTGGCTTTTTAGGCGTTCACCCGGGAAACCATACCGCTGCCAGTTGACAGTCGTTGTGCCACCACAAGAGCATAACTCTTTGGTGTAACACACGGTGGGACAAAACCCGATTGGACTCAGGAATCGAATTGACAACCTCACAAAATGCCTAGTTCAAATCATTCATTACCTATATCCACCTCAATATGTTACAAATGTAAATTAAACTTGAGGTTTAATTGGAAAACCTAAGCCTTCTACCACTATGTCAGAAGGGATGATCGTTCCTATTGGATTAAGCCACTTATTCTTTACTTAGTTTAATTTGGCTTTGAAAATCTTTTACTTTTCAAAGATTGCTTTCATATTTATTATTGCATGTCTATAAAAAGTTGGATTTATAATTTTAAAACCTTCTATTTCTTTATGAAAGCTTAAGTGAGTTTTATAATTTTATTAAAGCATGATTAAATGGTTAATTAATTCCCCTTCGACTACATCCCACCTTGCCTTGATATAAATATTTGATTTTGAATCTTGTTAATTAATGACTTAAATTCTTGAACATGTTCATCTTGAAATCTTAAAGGTCGAGACAAACACTGTGTTGCTTTGTTTTGTTATTGAAGCTCACCTCTTCTATAGTTGTATATTGGACGGTCAACACATGACAAAATCGTAGTATCGACGGAACAAAAAATTGCTTACTCTTTATGAGCAAAGATTTGAATACAAACATGTACGTACATGTGCTTTTAGACAATTTACACATATATTAATATTAATAATCCATCACAGTGAGTTAAAATATCGCAACACTAGTATAACAATAAAATCAATTTATACAAATCTTTATTTGACATACGAATGTAATGATTCTTTGAAACCTAGTGGTTATGTAACATCCCGCCCCTCGCATCACCAATATTGTCCATTTTACTCATGATAGGTTGCTCATTCAGGAACTCACGGCTTTGTTTTTTGTCGTCTCGGTGGAGACTTCCTAGGAGGTCACCAATCCTAGTACTACTCCCAACCTGAGCATGTTTAACTGCGGAGTTCTCCTCTCATCCACTAGCATTAAGCCCAAAACGCGTTGGTGATTTAAGAGACATTGGATTACTTATGAACCAGGGATCTCTCTTGGCCACGGTCGATGTGTGATTTGCCTAGGGTGTGACAATGGTCTATGTTAATCTTTCAGTAGTCGATATTAGTATTATTACAGGTTATTCGGTTTATAAATTAGGTCGGGATTATTTTTATTTGTATTTTTCAATCCTAGTATTGTACATTATTATTGGAATATTGGTTCAGTCTTTGGTCATTCGCCCTTAACCGGTAAAAAATCCCTAAGTTGGTAAATGCAAACATGATGATGCCTTTAAAATATTTTTGTGTATCCAATAGGTGTGAGCATAAAAAACTTAAAAAATTGAAACGTAATCGAGTCAGTTGAGAAATCGATGATTTTAACCTTTTTTAACCTCAGCAAACTCAACTGAACTTCCATCATCATAATCAGTAAATCCCACCAATAGCAAATCTAAGGTAGGGTTTGATGAGGGTAAGTTGTAGACAGCTTTACCCCCACCAAGTATAAATAGAGAGGCTGTTTCCAGCAAGACCCACGGGTCAAACTGAACTTTGGTGTATTCTAAATTTAGATGATTCTCTCTGATGTTCATAACATTCTTGTTAATACCTAGCTAGGTAACTTTATGCTTATAATGCAATAGAGTTAATTACTGTTTTCGTCCCTGTGATTTGTCAAAAATCACTATTTCAGTCCATTAGTCTAAAAATTGCGATTTCAGTCCCTGTGGTTTCACTTTCGTAACCATTTCGGTCCCTGTGGTTTCACTTTCGTAACCACTTCAATCCATTTATTCTGTAAGTACATGGACTAAAATGGTTGCGAGGTGGACTGAAATGGTTACGAAAGTGAAACCACAAGGACTGAAATCGCAATTTTTAAGATAATGGACTGAAATAGTGATTTTTGACAAACTATAGGGACGAAAACAGTAATTAACTCAATGCAATATGCAAGTGTGTTTTAGTGATGATAAATTATGTAATTTAAAATCGAATTAGTATTGAAAGCATAAAAAACCACTCTTTATTCAACATCAAAGTGCTTTAACGCATCTAGAATCCATGCATAGATGGAATCTAGGTTTCACATCCCTCACCCTCATCTTTCTTGGTTCCTGAATCTTTTGCAGGTAATTTTGAAGTCCAGTATTCTTTTATTTCTTCTGCAGTTCTTCCAGGAATTCTTCCAGCAATTAGCGACCATCTAGAGTTTCGTCCCAAATAAATCGTTTTAGTTTGTTATTGTGTGTCATCTGTGAAAATAAACATAATTTCTAGCACTTTTGTAAGTTCAAAAACAAAAAATATACAGACTTTTTCGTGTGAGCTCAGTTTGAATTTCTTTCTAATAAAAGTAGAAAACACACACACACACACATACACACTCTGTGTGTGTATGTATATGATGATATTAAATTTACCTCTCTCCGACAAGCTTATACATCAGGCTGATCAGAGTTATCTCATCTTGTGAGAATTCAAGCTTCAAATCTTGACTTGATTTCTCTTCTGTGGACAAACACAGTTAGTGGAAATGAGTAAGGTTAAATCTAAAGAAATGAGTACAGAAAGCATATTTATTGTGTTTGTGTACACACCTCTTTTCAAAAAGCACATGATTAAGAAATTATTATTTTAGTAAGGTTAAATCTAGTTTATTGAAAATCAGGGAAATAATTAAATTTTAAGGATACATATTTATCAGTTAGTGGTATGTCGTCAAATGAATTATTTATATGTTACAATAATAACAATCCTTAAAAATTATTTCACGTATTCATTCTATATCAAATATGTTGACAAAAGTTACACAATGTACAAAACTAGTAAACTTTCTACCCTATTCTTATAACATTTTTATGCCTAAATATCGATGTATAATTTGTAAGAATTTAAATACACATAACTTCTATAGGGTCAAAAATCATACACAAGACCACTATATAATTTTTTTTATCATCTGTCTATTTTTCACGTATTTATTTTATTTCACAAAAATTGGATCTACATGTCATTTCTAACATCAAGATAAAGTCAACACGTTAAATTATATTTATATTCCATGAAATCTTACAGATGTATACTTTACAAAACGTGGTTACTTTAAGGATTTTCGATGTTGGAGACATGATACGAGTGTTTTTTTCTAGTGAATAATAAGATGCCTTCTCGAAATAGACAAGTACAACAGTTACGTATATAGCAATATAACCGCGTCATGCGGTTTGCAATATCAAATCAGCATGTTAATTTGATATTTGTACCATAATCTTTTGTGTTTGGTATAGAGATAGAGATTTACAAACGTACCTCTAGAATTAGAAGAACTATCATTTGAAGTGGAGTTCTTGTTCAAACTAGACATTGAAAATACGTAATTGACAATGAGATGGGAAAGTGAGGGTTGTAACATCTCAAATTTATAGGAGTGAATAAAGCCCTTTTGCATCAGATTTTCTTCGTGGGTTTCAACCTTTTTTCACTATAAGAATGAAAGGTAAGTAAGAAAAGCGAATGACCGAAGAATGGTAGGTAGGCGTAGGTATAATAATTGGAAGCACTATGTTTGGTCCAAACCAAGATTGGTAGCTGTTTTAACCCTTGACTTTGTTTTGATGGTATAATACTTGTTAAAAAAACTGGATCTAACCATGACCCATTGACCGTCACCAATGCTACACCACCACCGGTCCAACACCGACCATTATTCAAACTCTAGCAACTTTTATTAAACAAGGCTTAATTATAATATATTGTAGGCTATTTTCTTTATTAGTGTTTGTACCAAAACATGTTTTATTTTATGACAAACTTAAATATGTTTCGTTTGTATGAACATGTTCCGTTTCACCTTCTTTCTCAGTATGTGCCACATCGCCATTTTTGATAAGTTGTACATAGAACTTCACTATTAAAAAATTTGAAAGCATGTTACTTGTAAATTGTAATTGAATATATTTAATATAAAAACAAATGGAATTGAAAAGTAACTTGCATTTCAATATTGGTACACTCACACCTTTCACTTTCTAATTCCACACTGCTTCCAAATAGTCATATGTGGTTCATCTAACAACCGGCCATTTCATGTGTTGAAATAGCATGTCCCTTTTAATATAACGATCGTTAAATAGCCAATCAAGCTAAAAAGTGTTCACACCCATCAACCTTAAGCCATATCAACGTCACATCATCATTTTCCATCTCTTCTTTTTCATCCTCGAACCATAGAATGGATCTTCACCATCTCACACATACCCATCTAGTGATCCTGATCGGGATGGAATATTTTGGTACCACGGGAGCGGGGGTGTCTTCCCTTTAGTATCATAATGCCACATCATTATTTCTATTCGATCATCGATGCATGTCATGTATCCTAACTATATCTCTTGAGATGAGTTCTAAAAAGCAGACGAGACTCTTTATGTTGATTTGTGTATATGCTTCTCGGGCTTACCCTACAAAACATAAGTTGCTACGACTTATGAAACACAATACACACTTGATTCTACAAAATACCTTTCTAATTGGGATGCTTGGAAACATTAGTTTTTCGCGATCTGCTAATATAATCTGGTTGAAATCAATAACCCCGATATCATAAGGGCTAAATTCCTAGAGTTAGATTCGAAAAATTAGATTAAAAACTGAGGTTATGAAATATAACACCCGATTTGGTAGATGGAAATTGGAACTATTTATTTTCAAACAAACTCGGTTAATTAAAATGAATAAGACACTATTATACTTACAATAACCCGATTATAGAAAGAAACAAGGTTATATTTGACTTGTTAATATTTCAATGTTTGTGCATTTTCTCAACGAATGAGTTTCTATGTTATTCGAGAATGTTTTCAAAATAATGTAATGTAAAATAAAAAGTTTTTTTTATGTCAGTCTTTTTAATAGAAATGACATGTGTTTCGTTTAACTTCCAGTAATTTATTAAAGTTACTCTTCAATATTTTTGGGGAAACGTAATGAATTTCTAATAGCTAATAATAAACGATCCTACTTCACGACCGATTTGATCCACATGACAATATGACATATGTGATTATCCCATTTTCTAACAAGAAAGTATGTGTGGAATCAAACATAGAATATGTATTTCATGAAATGAGAAGTTGAGCCTGAACAAGCCAATGTTAATTTTTTATTTTCTTTTTCCAATTAAGGGTGGCTAACAAATACCCAGAAAGCCTATTTCAGATTCTACACTACTACTATTCACTGTGTGACCTAACCCTTAACCTAATGAATAGGACACATTTTAAACACATTTATATCATTAGGTTATAAGCTCTTTCTCTTTGATAACTTATGATGCTCTAGTGATATGATGTTTGGCCACCACAAAAGTGATGTGTGTTTAAAACCTTCCAAATGCAAGGTTATGCAGTATTTACACGTTAAAAGTATTGTTAAGAAAAGAAATAAAAACAAGTTGTTATACTATAAACTTTTGTTGTTTCTCAAACATATTAGGATAGCTATTAGAGTTAAACAAGTTTTCTTTTCATAATAAATTGTCTCTTGTAACAATCTTTGTTGTTATTACATTATTTAGAGCACTTAGCTGCTCGAATTTGGCGAACGAGAATAGGTTGGGTACTTAAATGAACCACAGGTCCTCATCAATACATAACAATCTTTGATATGCAAATTTATATAAAGGATCTTACATTTCCTATGGATATGCGAATTTATATATTTATAAGTGTTACTACACCGATTAAATAGTGGTAATAAAGTGTGTACTATTGATATAATAAAGCACTTAATCTTAGGAGATCAAGGCTAAGTAGTATGAGCAAAACCGAGGAGTATAGGTTACAACCGGAAGAGTACAACAATACTACAAAAGAGAGGTAAGCTAAATTACAAAGGGGGAGTATATAATGAATGGTCTGGTAGTTGGAGGTTTGAGTCTTGCATCTAGAGTGTCTTTAAGGTCTTCATAGCTGGGTATTTATAGGAACCAAAGGTCTTTCCTTGTTTTTAAGCGGACATGTGACTTTTCCAGAAGAGTAAGTACAGCTAGGTCCTTTCCGTTGCTTCAGAGCTCTGCTCTTCTCTTCAATACCATTTTGGGTAATCATTTAACTCCACTCCTGCTGATAGCAACTGAACTGAGATTGTCTCATTATGCCTTACTAATTAGCCTCGTCTTTAACCGTTTGTCTTTAACTTTCGACACGTCTAACTTGTCTCGATCTACGTGCCTTACAGTTGTTCCATCATTGATGAAGAGATGCCCTCTGCTTGTTTGTTTCAGGAGACGCATTGCCTCTTTGGCTTTGTGCTCCTTCATCTTAGGGCGAGAGGATGTCTCCTCCTTGTCTGGTGTTATATTACTTAATTGTTTTTCCTTTCCTTTACTATGGGAGGGAAGTGGATTTTGATCCACCCCTGTCATCACCCCTAGTGCAGGGTGCTCTTGGAGTGGAAATGTGCAAGAGTGGCCAGACTTCTCCTGCTATACCCTCTCCTAGGTGCACAAATCCCAAAGCAGTTATTATGACCTAGGTGCTTGTAGAGTCTCTCCCTTGTCCCATTTGTGCGTGTTGTCAACTATTCATTTTGAGCAGTTCAGGAGGCACCATAGCCAACATTTAAACCTTTATTTCGTTACCAATTGTGTAAACTGTCTTCTCAACTCAGATCGCATTCCTTATATATCATGTCAATAAGTCCCTCTTGTTGTTCTTCGAATTTTTACTTTGTTATTTTAAAAATCTGCAGTAAGAATGATATGCATCTTCACTATTCGAGCTTTAACCGTCGCTCCTTTAATGAGCACGGTGCTCATTATCAGATTGGACCAGAGTATGATCCAACTTTATCGTCCGATCAGGACATTGTGAATAAGCCACCAGAGGGTTACACGGCTATGTAATTGGTATATTTTAATTTCCAAACCTTCGGTTGCTCTTCACCCGGTTTTTTCTTCAAACTCTCCAATCTTTAGGTTTAGAACTTTACCAACTTGGTCCTTATGGTTTGAGCTAAATTACTCATGTTGTGATGTTGTGTCTTGCTTGTAATGTTTAGCCACCTTTTTTTCCCGTCGTTTCATCAGTTTTTTCAACTATCTCGGAACAATGATTAGTTACCATCGAGATGTTGAAGAAGGGTAATACTCGTTGTATTTAATATAATAGACCTAATATTATTCATTCGAAGGAGAATTATTTCTGGGTTAAAAAGTCGGTTTTTTAGTTTGTGATGCCTCATTGTGTTCTGTCTTGTCCTTTGAACCTTCCTAAAAATCGTGACTCCACTTTCGACCCTTCTTTGTTTACTCTCTTTCAAAGTCCTTTGATGTATGCTCGTCCCTACTATGAACATGTACTCGTTTGTTTATGTATTAGACGATTGGGGTTTGATTCCTCTCAAGTTTCCATATTTATTGAAGGAGATAGAGTTGACCCGCTTGTTTATTTGTTTATGTTATGCTTTGTGTTGCTTTACTTGAACTTTCATGCTGATTTTTGTTATTTTGTTTATATTCATGAGTTTGCTGGAGGTTTTTTCGGACAAAAGTTTAGAGGGTATGGAATATGATTCCAAGCAGTTGGATCACAATGAGGAGTCAGTCGTTGCCTCGTTTAATTCTTTGTTCACAGGTACCGTGGATGGTTATGATAGATTTCTTCTTGAAGGTGAGGTTGGCAAAGCTTCTCCTATTGCTCATCCTACTCATGTGGTTGTGAATCTGATTGCTCCTTTAGGTGATCCTCCTATGGCTCCGGTTTTTGTTCTACCTCCTTCTGTGGAGACTACTTCTTCCAAGAAAAAAACACGAAAAGGAAAAAGAAGTCAGTTGTTCCTGAAGTGGAGTGTAAAAGAGGAATAGGTATTCTATGAAGAAGAAGCCTGATAAAGTGGATGCGAACAACATTTATCTAACAGTGTTGGAGGGGGATGGGAGTCTCCAAATGATCACCACTCCTCTTCTAACAAAAGCATAATGGTGAAGCCTGTAAAGCAGAGGTTTTGTCCCTTGTTGGTCCATTAGAAACAATGATAAGTTTTCCAGCTTGCATGTGTGCAAGTAATATCTGAACAATTTTATCCCTCCAGTGATCATTTTCGAATCTTGTGGATGAGGCTTGTCATCATCACGCTTACCCGAACTCTATTTTGCCAAAGATTTATGAAAAGGCTGGTACATACAAGGGACTTAAAGATAAAAAGTAGTGCAATGCCTCTATTTGGAAAAATAGGTATATTCGTGATGTCGCATAGGCGAAAGAGTTAAAGGAAAGGGTTGCTGCTTTGGAGGAGCAGCATGTTGTTGATTCATAATTGACAAGGCTCATGTGAAACACGTCTAGGAGTTGAAAAACGTTTTGAGGAGTTGCAGCTTTGAAGGGTAAGAGCGCTGGTAGGGAAAGGACCGTTGTGGGTTTTGGTTATGGCAAAAGATCATTGGAGCAGGAGAAGCAAAAACTCAAAGAGAAGGTGTTGGAGCACTTAAAAGAGAAACATTGATTGATAGAGGAGGGTTTCTCCCATGTTGTGGGCTATTTGATTAGGAGTGCTGAGTTTGTGACTCCTCTTTTGTGACATCCCAAAAACGGATTTCGTAACCACTTCAATCCATTTATTCTGTAAGTACATGGACTGAAATGGTTGCGAGGTGAACTGAAATGGTTACGAAAGTGAAACCACAAGGACTGAAATCGCAATTTTTAAGATAATGGACTGAAATAGTGATTTTTGACAAACCACATGGACGAAAACAGTAATTAACTCAATGCAATATGCAAGTGTGTTTTAGTGATGATAAATTATGTAATTTAAAATCGAATCAGTATTGAAAGCATAAAAAACCACTCTTTATTCAACATCAAAGTGCTTTAACGCATCTAGAATCCATGCATAGATGGAATCTAGGTTTCACATCCCTCACCCTCATCTTTCTTGGTTCCTGAATCTTTTGCAGGTAATCTTGAAGTCCAGTATTCTTTTATTTCTTCTGCAGTTCTTCCAGGAATTCTTCCAGCAATTAGCGACCATCTAGAGTTTCGTCCCAAATAAATCGTTTTAGTTTGTTATTGTGTGTCATCTGTGAAAAATAAACATAATTTCTAGCACTTTTGTAAGTTTAAAAACAAAAAATATACAGACTTTTTCGTGTGAGCTCAGTTTGAATTTCTTTCTAATAAAAGTAGAAAAAACACACACACATACACACTCTGTGTGTGTATGTATATGATGATATTAAATTTACCTCTCTCCGACAAGCTTATACATCAGGCTGATCAGAGTTATCTCATCTTGTGAGAATTCAAGCTTCAAATCTTGACTTGATTTCTCTTCTGCGGACAAACACAGTTAGTGGAAATGAGTAAGGTTAAATCTAAAGAAATGAGTACAGAAAGCATATTTATTGTGTTTGTGTACACACCTCTTTTCAAAAAGCACATGATTAAGAAATTATTATTTTAGTAAGGTTAAATCTAGTTTATTGAAAATCAGGGAAATAATTAAATTTTAAGGATACATATTTATCAGTTAGTGGTATGTCGTCAAATGAATTATTTATATGTTATAATAATAACAATCCTTAAAAGTTATTTCACGTATTCATTCTATATCAAATATGTTGACAAAAGTTACACAATGTACAAAACTAGTAAACTTTCTACCCTATTCTTATAACATTTTTATTCCTAAATATCGATGTATAATTTGTAAGAATTTAAATACACATAACTTTTATGGGGTCAAAAATCATACACAAGACCACTATATAATTTTTTTTTTATCATCTGTATATTTTTCACGTATTTATTTTATTTCATAAAAACTGGATCTACATGTCATTTCTAACATCAAGATAAAGTCAACACGTTAAATTATATTTATATTCCATGAAATCTTACAGATGTATACTTTACAAAACGTGGTTACTTTAAGGATTTTCGATGTTGGAGACATGATACGAGTGTTTTTTTCTAGTGAATAATAAGATGCCTTCTCGAAATAGACAAGTACAACAGTTACGTATATAGCAATATAACCGCGTCATGCGGTTTGCAATATCAAATCAGCATGTTAATTTGATATTTGTACCATAATCTTTTGTGTTTGGTATAGAGATAGAGATTTACAAACGTACCTCTAGAATTAGAAGAACTATCATTTGAAGTGGAGTTCTTGTTCAAACTAGACATTGAAAATACGTAATTGACAATGAGATGGGAAAGTGAGGGTTGTAACATCTCAAATTTATAGGAGTGAATAAAGCCCTTTTGCATCAGATTTTCTTCGTGGGTTTCAACCTTTTTTCACTATAAGAATGAAAGGTAAGTAAGAAAAGCGAATGGCCGAAGAATGGTAGGTAGGCACAGGTATAATAGTTGGAAGCACTATGTTTGGTCCAAACCAAGATTGGTAGCTGTTTTAACCCTTGACTTTGTTTTGATGGTATAATACTTGTTAGAAAAAACTGGATCTAACCATGACCCATTGACCGTCACCAATGTTACATCACCACCGGTCCAACACCGACCATTATCCAAACTCTAGCAACTTTTATTAAACAAGGCTTAATTATAATATATTGTAGGCTATTTTCTTTATTAGTGTTTGTACCAAAACATGTTTTATTTTATGACAAACTTAAATATGTTTCGTTTGTATGAACAAGTTCTGTTTCACTTTCTTTTTCAGTATGTGCCACATCGCCATTTTTGATAAGTTGTACATAGAACTTCACTATTAAAAAATTTGAAAGCATGTTACTTGTAAATTGTAATTGAATATATTTAATATAAAAACTAACGGAATTGAAAAGTAACTTGCATTTCAATATTGGTACACTCACACCTTTCACTTTCTAATTCCACACTGTTTCGAAATAGTCATATGTTGTTCATCTAACAACCGGCCATTTCATGTGTTGAAATAGCATGTCCCTTTTAATATAACGATCGTTAAATAGCCAATCAAGCTAAAAAGTGTTCACACTCATCAACCTTAAGCCATATCAACGTCACATCATCATTTTCCATCTCTTCTTTTTCATCCTCGAACCATAGAATGGATCTTCACCATCTCACACATACCCATCTAGTGATCCTGATCGGGATGGAATATTTTGGTACCACGGGAGCGGGGGTGTCTTCCCTTTAGTACCATAATGCCACATCATTATTTCTATTCGATCATCGATGCATGTCATGTAGCCTAACTATATCTCTTGAGATGAATTCTAAAAAGCAGACGAGACTCTTTATGTTGATTGGTGTATATGCTTCTCGGGCTTACCCTACAAAACATAAGTCGCTACGACTTATGAAACACAATACACACTTGATTCTACAAAATACCTTTCTAATTGGGATGCTTGGAAACATTAGTTTTTCCAAGCAGTTGGATCACAATGAGGAGTCAGTCGTTGCCTCGTTTAATTCTTTGTTCACAGGTACCGTGGATGGTTATGATAGATTTCTTCTTGAAGGTGAGGTTGGCAAAGCTTCTCCTATTGCTCATCCTACTCATGTGGTTGTGAATCTGATTGCTCCTTTAGGTGATCCTCCTATGGCTCCGGTTTTTGTTCTACCTCCTTCTGTGGAGACTACTTCTTCCAAGAAAAAAACACGAAAAGGAAAAAGAAGTCAGTTGTTCCTGAAGTGGAATGTCAAAGAGGACTAGGTATTCTATGAAGAAGAAGCCTGATAAAGTGGATGCGAACAACATTTATCTAACAGTGTTGGAGGGGGATGGAATCTCCAAATGATCACCACTCCTCTTCTAACAAAAGCATAATGGTGAAGCCTGTAAAGCAGAGGTTTTGTCCCTTGTTGGTCCATTAGAAACAATGATAAGTTTTCCAGCTTGCATGTGTGCAAGTAATATCTGAACAATTTTATCCCTCCAGTGATCATTTTCGAATCTTGTGGATGAGGCTTGTCATCATCAAGCTTACCCGAACTCTATTTTGCCAAAGATTTATGAAAAGGCTGGTACATACAAGGGACTTAAAGATAAAAAGTAGTGCAATGCCTCTGTTTGGAAAAATAGGTATATTCGTGATGTTGCTCAGGCGAAAGAGTTAAAGGAAAGGGTTGGTGCTTTGGAGGAGCAGCATGTTGTTGATTCATAATTGACAAGGCTCGTGTGAAACACGTCTAGGAGTTGAAAAACGTTTTGAGGAGTTGCAGCTTTGAAGGGTAAGAGCGCTGGTAGGGAAAGGACCGTTGTGGGTTTGGTTATGGCAAAAGATCATTGGAGCAGGAGAAGCAAAAACTCAAAGAGTAGGTGGTGGAGCACTTAAAAGAGAAACATTGATTGATAGAGGAGGGTTTCTCCCATGTTGTGGGCTATTTGATTAGGAGTGCTGAGTTTGTGACTCCTCTTTTGTGACATCCCAAAAACGGATTTGGTAAATAAACTAATTTCACTAAAGATGAGCGGGTAACTACCATTGGTGGTAATAGTTAACCCATAAATATGGGGATTTAAATAAATAAACAAACCTAATGTTAAATAAAAAGTGAGTAGATGTCTTTAGATTATGAAGTCTATAAAATGCTCGAGTTATCGCGACTAAAACTAAATTGGGTTGTAACCTCCCCGAATTTAGTAATTAAATAGGAATGTTTCGCCTACTTAATAAGAATTAATATGGGTAGAATAAGTAAGTTTTAACCTACCTAATGACAAATTAAACTAGAAGGACTAAAGTTGCACATTTGGATAGTTAAAAATATAAAAAGGCGAAGAAAATAAAACACACACATACTGGTATGTGTGTGTTGTATATAGAATAAAAGGGAGGGAGTTCACCTCCCAAAAACCTAAAACAAGGAAATTGCAAGATTTAAGTGCAAAAGAAGATGGAAATCCTTGCATATTTGGAGGATGTGAATCATTTAGTCCTAACAAACCCAAGGTATGTTGTTATTCTACAAATTGATGAATTTCTATGAAAACAGACTTCAATGTGGTAATTTTGAACCAGATATGTTGATAGTCTGATGAAATTGATAATGAAGTTATGCTTATGATCATCATATATGCTAGTATATGTGAAATACTTTAATATTTAGAGATTTAAGTATATGTTCATACATGTCATAAAATGGGTTTTTTGATATGATAAAAATTGGTGTTGATTTGATGTTCATGATCACCATACTTGCTTATATGTGTGAGTTACTTGAACATTTTAGAAGTTTGATTAACTGTTCACACATGCCATGAAATGAGTTTTTGACATGAAGATGAGCTTATGATTAAGTGGTAAAAAGGATGAATTAGTGTATAATAGTTAAAAGTTCATGTTAACGTGACGTTAGTAAGTGCATAAACTTGTTAATTTGGAAAGAAATATGGTGCTTTTCTATGGCAAAGTTACATAATAGGATAAAGTTGAGACCCCATGGTGTAAACCATGAAACGGGTCAAAATAGATAAAATTATAACGTCTTGTAGTTGGAAATAAACGATAGTGTCAAAGGTAAGACCTTCTAACACGAACCAATATGGGTCGAACGAGTAAACTGGTTAGTAATCATTTTTTGGTGATAAACCAATATACTTTTAAAATAAGACTTTATGACGTGAACGAATATGGGCCGAACGAGTAAAATGGTAAGTAACGATTTTTTTGTGATAAACCAATAAAATTTTATGATAAGACATTCTGACGCAAACCAACATGGGCCGAACGAGTAAGTGGTAATTAACCATGTTTTGGTGATAAAGCAATAAACCATTAAAATAATACCTTCTAACGCGAACCAATATGGGTTGTAACACCGTACTCGCGTAATACAACAACACACGACATAAATATTGGGGAGTCACGTTACAAATTGCTCACAACTACTGGTACTAAAATTGATTCATTATTGTTAACATTGTTTTACAATACAAAGAATACATGAAATTGTCTTTTAATTAAAGAAGTCTAAAGCCCAGATGCGTTCCTATGTGTAGCATGCTTGAATAATCGAAACCTGAAACATATGTGAAAAATACATCAACAAAGCGAGTACATAGTTTTGTTAGCCAAGTTAATGGCAAAAAGATTAGTATTGCAATACTTTGACAACTACGATAGTTGTCTTATTGAAAATGGACTCTTTGAAGCCAAAGAATGGCGAAAAGGTTTAGTATTGCAATTCATTATCTTGCTTATGAAACTTGTGACAAAAGAGTTTGTATATGGCAATATGATTAATACAAAGTAATTTTATGCCATTGAAAATTTGTACTTTGTTCTTTTTAATCATACGGAATTCGGTCATAAAACTTATGAGTATGTTATTAGAAATCCAATCAAGGATTAATAACAACAATATTGAAATCGGTCATAATTCGTGTGAGTATTATTAGAAATCAAATCAATGATTTATAATAATACTTTGGTTATCCTTTTAAGAATCTAACATATAAAAATATGATAAGATTCTACAAGGATTTGGATATTGAACTTTGAAACAATCGTACACAAAATTCTAAAGTGATTTGGATAACGCTGCAAGGGTAATACAATAAGAACACTTATATATAGGAAGTTTCAGCGGCTTATCCACCATGTCCTTATTGTATTACTCTAGTTTCGTTTTCTAAATCACCAACAATCTCTACACATAAACAATAACCATCGGCATCGGCGTGTAAAGCACTTCTTAGAAATCTCACTATGAAGATAAAAAGATATAAGACTGTGCTTCAGATATCCTACAAAAATATGACTATGAAGATAGAAAAATCCTACAAGGATTTGGTTCGTGTTCTCAATTATCGTGTTTGCATAATAGGAATAATACACAAAAAAATACTTAGTAAACACATACATGCCATACATTTGAGAAAAATTGGTTACACATATGAATCACCCAAAATATTTGCAAAACATAAAAAAGGGGAGTTATGTACTCACTTGGGATTGCAAGAATGTCCTTGTTCAAGAGAGTAAACAAAAGCTCAAGGGTCCGAGAATTCAAGCGTGTCCTAAAATCGGATAACTATGTAAATATCGGGACTTTAATCGGAAGATTCGGATAGAATGAAGCCTTATAAACCAAAGGAGTGTTGGAACTCAATGAAATGGTTTAATAACGTTAACATTCTGATTTGGAAATGATCCTAAGCGCTTTTGACCCGAAATGACTTGTTACGGTAGTTTACGCTACTTTAAAAAGTTGGTTACATATGCTTAAGATGGTTTTATGCGCAAAAAGGGCATTTTCATCGTAAAATGCACATAATGCGCATTTTTGACTGAAATATTGACTGGTCACTTCGACTAGTAAACGTTGTAATTAGTAGGTATAATCACAAGGGATTATAACCTTCGTGATTACGATCACGTTGCAAAGTTTAATTAAACTTTGACTTGACAAAAAATGGTCAGAACCGAAAGTCAAACAGAAAGTCAAATTGTTTGACTTTTAGCTCATAACAAGCAAACAATGAAAGTAGACTAGAATGGAGCACTTACTAGTGATCCGAGGAGAGGTCTTCAACTCTAGGAAGCTCCCAAAATGATCAGGAACCTCCAATGTAGAATATAGGAGAAAAAGATGGAATGAGCAAAGAATGAGGTTGAACATGGAGGCTATTTATACTTGAAGCTTGATCATAGGATCATGCAAAGTGTTAGGAAATGTTCTAGGATCATAACAAGTGTTTAGTGAGGTGTTAGAAGCAGGAGGAAGGTGGCACAATTCGTGCTAGGTGGTAAGAAATGAAGCAACTTGGCAGAACTTGGAGAACAAGCAAAAATCTGTTACTGGGCACCCTTACGGAACATATGGGGGCAGCTCTTACGGTCCGTAAGGCCCCGGCAGGGGCGTAAACTTTGAAAAATGGCAGATTTGGCCCCCGGACTTGTTTCGTCGTGTTTTATCACTTCTAACACCCGTTAACCTAATTTTTAAGCTCTATAAGGATGTTAAAGCATATGTAACTTAATTTATGCTAAAAAATATCGTGGATGTTGGTTCGTTCGGTTGCACAGTTACGCGTTTTGCTAAATTACGTAACACTCTTTAACGAACAGGAAAATGACCGAAATTGCGCAATGATTGTTGTTTTTGCAATCTCATCAATACAATATAAGATTTTATTGATTACAAGAATTTCTGGATGTCTACTCAAGGTCCGTATTAAAATACGAGAATCGGCAGACTTTCGCAGTTTATTGGAATGGTCCATAAACTTGTATAAACTTGTTTTTGTCATTCCTAAACCCTCAAAAATTATATCTAAGTTATGTAAATGGTATTTAGGGTATGTGTAGCCTATGTCATCGTCCTGGTGTGTACGTTACGTTAAATGCGTTTCGCTTAAGTATCGGTTAACTAAATGCCTTAAAAAAAACATTTTTTTTGTAACATCAGTCAAAAACGGATTTACCAAACCCGCTCCGTTTATCAACCGAACAGTCAGTTAAAATTTTCGTTGCGAATTAAATGCCCAAAATAATTTTAAACGATACATAATCAATTATTATACGGGAATATATAATTAGTTTTTGAAAAACTGTTAAAAAACGTAAAATAAAAATAAGTTGTTCCTGCCGGGTTTCGAACCCGGGTCACTACCGGTCCGGAAACATGTCTTAACACACACACACAAACCACTGCGCCACTTGTTCTGTTTGGTAAATATTGAAATCATTTAATTCATAAAGTGACGTTACGAATTCAAAACCGGCGCCCAACAGTTCAGTCGTCGGAATCCCGGAAATCTCGCGAGCTTTTAACGATGTTTTCAGTTATAACGTAAACTATTATTAGGACATCGGTTATAACCGATGTTTGAAGTCCGCGACCAAACCATAACCGCCGGAGTTTTTATAACCGATGAATACAGTCGGAAATCAGACCAAGTGCTTTGACGATTTGCACTATAAATTCACCCACAACCCACTACAAACCTTTTCGCTCAAAAATACACCTTTTCTCGGCGTAATTCCACTCGCCGGAATTTTTCTGTTTGTCGCCGGAAAACCGGTTTCCCCATTTCTGAGCCCTACTAAACCTTTTAAACTTATACCGAAGTCACCCATACCTTCTTCAAACCTTCTAGAGACTCGCTGCTGCAAACACCTGACGCCGGAGCTTATTGCTGTCGCCGGAGTTCTGCCGGAAAACAGAGGGTCCAGTCGGTATAGCTCTCCGCCCAATTTCTTTTTCTTTTCACATTTATCTCACCGTAATGAACTGAAACACACTAATAAACAGATAAAAACCTTGAACCAGTCAGTTGTCTTTTCTGGTTATACCTTGATGAAGAAGACGATGTATTCGTTATCATATAAGTTTAATTAAAATCAACTTATTAATCGGGTTAGACACACAGTCCAGCGGTGGACTGTGTGCACAATAAACACTAACGTCTCAAGTTCGAATCCCGTTTCACACACGCTGCTTTAATAAAAACCATTTTTTTGTTTAACTGAACCGGAGTCGCCACTGGTATATGTTAAGTATATTAATAACCGGAATAATAACCAAGTTAGACACACAGTCCAGCGGTGGACTGTGTGTTTGTTTATATCACAGGTCACGAGTTCGAGTCCGGTCTTCTGCACCGACTCGGACAATTATCTATTCTTTTTAAATAAGGCAGAAAAGGAAATAACTAATTTCTATTTAAGTATAATAAAAATCGAATTATATAACATGTTAAACACACAGTCCAGCGGTGGACTGTGTGTTAGTTTAAGCCACAGGTCCCGGGTTCGAGACCTGTGGAGCGCACCGTCCGAATTGATTTAAACTGTTTTTAAAATAAAATGATTTTCGGTTTAAACTAATTAATATATATATATAATTAAAATCAGATATATAACGGGTTAGACACGTAGCTCAGTTGGTAGAGCTGCGTGCACGCGTACGGGAGGTCTCGGGTTCGAGCCTCACTCAGCGCACTTGTATTCCGATTCGAACCGGTCAACGGTCAGGTCAACGGTCAACAGGCAGGTCAACCGTCAGAAAAAAAATCAATTTTTTTATTATTTTTATTTAATTATTTTAATTAAAAATCAATTAAAAATACTTAAAAATAACAGTTTTAAGGTTAGAAAATGGCCTTAAACTCACAAAATTCACCCAACAATCCTACTAAAATAGATTAATAAAATCCGTTTACTTACCAAACCATAATGCGATTTATCTAGGTTAAACTCACTCGTGGTTAAAACCACTTCGCGTGCATTCAACGTCATCAACCGAACGCACCCACTGTGAGTGAATCTTACAACTCCCCCTTTTAAATTACACGTTTTGGGGTGTGTCACGTGTTATGAACATAATTAATTTATTTATTTAAACTTGTGCCATACCACATCATGACCTAAACTTAGATTGTTTTTATTGTTGTGATTTACTTATTTCCTTTTGTCAAATTATATGAAACTCATACATTAAGCCCATCAGTTCCTCGTGGGAGACGAGTAGAACATCGCGTGCTTCAAATCAAATTCATTATTGTTCATGTGTGTATCATTGAGTTTATATTGTTTGTAGTTGTGTCATTCATATTATCATGTTTATGCAATTCATTCATCAGGCCCCTCAGTTCCTCGTGAGAGACGAGTTGAGCATCGCGTGCCTCAAATTGTTCCATTATTGTTCATGAGTGTTTCATTTAATATCTTATGATTGTTGATTAAGTTACATCTAATTTTACTCATGTTTGGTTGTGCACATATTTCATAATCAATTTAAATAAATTTGTTCAAATGTTTTCCATAGGATTCACTCGCCAACATTATGTTGATCCAAAAACCCTTTTACACATGATACAGGTGAACAGGTTGAAGCAAGGAAAACATAGGATATGCCTTAGAAGAGAACAAAGAAGTTTAGATTGTTAGTTAGATCATGTTGTAACATTTATTGTAAATTTCCATTTAATTTGTATTAATGAATATGAAACGCTTAATAAATGTCATGAGCTTTGATGATAACCCAATCATGCCCCGATCACCTTTTCCGCTGCGGGTCGGGGTGTGACAGATTGGTATCAGAGCCATGACTATAGGGATATAGGATAGGTTATTAGACCCTTAGAGCCTATACTATAGTCTGCCTAAATTTTAATTGATTAGGTGGTTACATACAAACTTGTGATATTTATTTGTTTCATATTTGTTTACATTTACCGTCAAACATACATGCTTATATACATATTCATTATACATATATACATATTCATTATACATATATCGATGTTCATGTATTCAATTTATTTTCATACTCTCATTATCCAAAGATTTTGTGCAATTTTCAAATCCCATCAAAGTAAGTTCTGCGACAGGCATGTAGTAACTGGAAGGGTACAAGTACCGGTAGTCGGAACGTCCTGTCTAGGCTGGCATTCGTATAAATCCAATATAACGGACCAGTTTGCCTACCTGGGGACCAACGATGAGAGTACGAAGGACCTATTAGGCCAAAGCATGCCACACCAAACGTCGTTCGAACTAACCCTACTTTGAGGTGTCACCGTGTCTACACCTGGACACATTCCGAATTTCACACGTTGTATACAGATTTCTCGATTTTCTCCGGGTTTTTGTGTACGCAACCTGGCAAAACCCGTGCGAACCATATGAAAAACCGGTATTCATGGGGGCCCACATGATTACACAGGTAAAGTATGGTGGCATGTAGGGCCTAACAGCGAGCAAAGCCCAAGACATCCTATGGATGTAGTATTTTTCTATAATTATTTTATGAATGTTCATTCCTAATGCGACCCATGAACTCAAAAACATCCAACTCATACTTTTGTCATGTATTCCTTGTAGATGTCTTCTAACCTCGCCCGTAGGAAGACGAGAGCAAGAAAAGCCCGTGAATGCATGGCTGCCTTAATCGCTCAACAAATGGCTGCCGTAATACCCAACATTGTAATCCAAGTTCAACAAGCACTTACCGTTAATCCTGTCAATCAAGCAAACCAAAACATTTTCAACTCTCCCCCAAATACCACTAAATGCACCTACAAGCATTTCAAATCATGCGACCCTCCGAAATACAAAGGGACTGAAGGCGTCACTGCTCTTCTCCATTGGTTTGAAGAAATGGAGAACACTTTTCTAAATTGCGATTGCCCTGACGATCGCAAAGTACGATATGCTACCGGTCGACTATATGGGATAGCACTTACTTGGTGGAATACAGAGAAGTCCAAACGAGGCGTCAACGATGCTATGACTTTAACTTGGAACGAATTGAAGGAAATCATGACCAGACGATTTTGCCCAAGGAGCGAAATCAAGAAGTTAGAAGATGAATTTTTCTCATTGAAGCAAATGGAAGGAGACCACATCACATACAACAAAAGGTTCCTCGAATTACATCAAATGGTTCCCAACATGTTTACTCCCCTCTACCGTTTGATCGAGCACTACATTCGTGGTCTTCCGTCAAAGATTCAAGACCCTGTAATAAGTACCAAGCCTGCAACTTTGGAAGCAGCAATGGAGCTAGCAACAGAGCTCACCGAGAACCGAGTCCGAAACAAAGACTTCAAGGAGGAGAAGAAGAAGGATAAAGAATCGACTGAAACCTCCGACTCCACTCAAACCAAATCCCCTTCTCAACCCAATCCTAAGAGAAGAAGAGTCGGGCGACTTTTCGCTGCTACTCAACGAAATCAACCAGTTTTACATGCCATACCCATTCGAGCTATCCCAATCACCCAAGTGGCACCCAACTCAGCTTACCCAGATAAGAAACCATATCTTGGACCTCACCCTCGATGCAACAACTGTTTTTATCACCATCCCCATACCCTACCTTGTCGTCTATGTGCAACTTGTGGACGCTATGGTCATTTGAGCAATGTTTGTCGCACCTTTCAAAACCAAACCTTTTCCCCTACTCAAAACATGGCCCAAACTTATCACCAACCCCAATACCCCATGTTCCCATATGCTCGAGCTTGCTTCAATTGTGGCGACCCTACCCACTTTAGAAACACATGCCCTCAATTGGTTAACGTTATCAACAATCAAACCCAATCAAACCCAGTTAACCAAGTAAACCAAGAAAACTCATCCACTATGCCACCAGCAAGAGGAAGAGTCTTCAATATCAACGCCAATCCTGTCGAAGATAATAACGGCCCAAACGAAGATACTCAACTAGTCCTCTTCGCCGAAGATCCAGATTCAACTCCTATCGTTTAGTTTTATGTTTTTTTCTTTATCACATGTGTAGACTGTTAGAGTAATTATGGTATATTATATATTATATATTGTTTTCAGTATATGCTTTTGCCGAGGCCGCAGCTCCCCATCCATCGAGGTTGAGTTTGATCCCCATTTTATTATGCGGTTGATCAGGGCGTGCCCGCACGATCGGCTCCGTTTGTTTGAGCCTTGATCGGTTATTTCATTTTACATTTCAATACATGCAATACGTTCGGCTCCGTTTGATTGAGCCTTGAGCGCATATTTCAATTTACATTTCCAGTTCATGCAATACGTTCGGCTCCGTTTGATTGAGCCTTGAGCGCACATTTCAATTTACATTTCCAGTTCATGCAATACGTTCGGCTCCGTTTGATTGAGCCTTGAGCGCACATACAATTTCATTATCAGTATCTTGTGGTTGTGGTGTTTGTAGTAGAGTCGCATCGAACTAACCATAACTTGCGGATAAAGTCAATGAAAATTTGACAAGGATATGGTGGATACGCCGCTGGTACTTCCTATATATAAGTATTCTTGTCAAATGATCGGAGGCATTATCAGGCGGTTATGAGAGGTTCCATGCATAGGCTGATTGTGTGATGGTTGTTTAGATTAAGTTGTTCAATTTCAGTACATTCAATACGTTCGGCTCCGTTTGATTGAGCCTTGAGCGCACATACAATTTCATTTTCAGTACATTCAATACGTTCGGCTCCGTTTGATTGAGCCTTGAGCGCACATACAATTTCATCATCAGTATCTTGTGGTTGTTGTGTTTGTTGTAGAGTCGCATAGAACTAATCATAACTTACGGATAAAGCCAATGAGAATTTGACAAGAATACGGTGGATACGCCGCTGGTACTTCCTATATATAAGTATTCTTGTCAAATGATCGGAGGCATTATCAGGCGGTTATGAGAGGTTCCATGCATAGGCTGTTTATGTGGTTAAGTTATTCATTTTTAGTACATGCAATACGCTCGGCTCCGTTTGATTGAGCCTTGAGCACACAGACAATTTCAATTTCAGTACATTCAATACGTTCGGCTCTGTTTGATTGAGCCTTGAGCGCACATCCATTTCATTTTCAGTACATGCAATACGATCGGCTCCATTCGAATGAGCCTTGATCGCACAGATATATTTCATTTCAGTATTTTATGTTTGTTGTATTGGTTGTAGAGTTATAGGACTAATCATAATTCACTGATAAAACCAATGAAAATTTGACAAGAATATGGTGGATACGCCGCTGGTACTTCCTATATATAAGTATTCTTGTCAAAGGATCAGAGGCATTATCGGACGGTTATGAGAAGTTCTATGTAGGATTTATTAGTTTCTTGGTAACCAATCATAACTTGTGGATAAAACTAATGAAAATTTGGCAAGAATATGGTGGATACGCCGCTGGTACTTCCTATATATAAGTATTCTTGCCAAAGGATCAGAGGCATTATCAGGCGGTTATGAGAAGTTCCATGTAGGATTTAGTATTGCCTTGGTTGGAATTTGTGTTACATTTATATCATCATGTTATTTAAAGAGATTGGATTGTGTTCCATTTCTACATAAACTAACCTCTCCATCATAACAAACGAGAGAGGAACTTCCACCATTCAAACATATATGCTATCAGAATGTGGATTCAAATATTTGCTGTTGTGTTTATTCATGATCAAATATTTGCTGATGTGTTTATTCATGTTCGAATATTAGCTGTTGTGTTTACTTATGTTCAAATATCAGCTGTTGTGTTTTTATTTATGTCCCATATAGGTGGTAGTGTTAGAAGTTTTGCCTTAGGATATAACCATACTTTCCTAAACGTATCTAAACTCTTATGCATGATATCATTTTAGCAAATCATTTCTGCTTATCAATACTTATACAGTAGGCAACAAAAAGCGATTCCGGAATAGGGTACTTAACCCTTACAAGGAACATTACCGCCTCGAACAAAAACTTAAACCCTTATTTTTCTAAGTATATAACTGTCAAACTAAACATCATCATCCTTTTAGTTAAAATATATCATTATTTAAATTTCGGGACGAAATTTCTAAAAAGCAGGGGATACTGTAACATCCGTCAAAAACGGATTTACCAAACCCGCTCCGTTTATCAACCGAACAGTCAGTCAAAATTTTCGTTGCGAATTAAATGCCCAAAATAATTTTAAACGATACATAATCAATTATTATACGGGAATATATAATTAGTTTTTGAAAAACTGTTAAAAAACGCAAAATAAAAATAAGTTGTTCCTGCCGGGTTTCGAACCCGGGTCACTACCGGTCCGAAAACATGTCTTAACACACACACACAAACCACTGCGCCACTTGTTCTGTTTGGTAAATATTGAAATCATTTAATTCATAAAGTGACGTTACGAATTCAAAACCGGCGCCCAACAGTTCAGTCGTCGGAATCCCGGAAATCTCGCGAGCTTTTAACGATGTTTTCAGTTATAACGTAAACTATTATTAGGACATAGGTTTTAACCGATGTTTGAAGTCCGCGACCAAACCATAACCGCCGGAGTTTTTATAACCGATGAATACAGTCGGAAATCAGACCAAGTGCTTTGACGATTTGCACTATAAATTCACCCACAACCCACTACAAACCTTTTCGCTCAAAAATACACCTTTTCTCGGCGTAATTCCACTCGCCGGAATTTTTCTGTTTGTTGCCGGAAAACCGGTTTCCCCATTTCTGAGCCCTACTAAACCTTTTAAACTTATACCGAAGTCACCCATACCTTCTTCAAACCTTCTGGAGACTTGCTGCTGCAAGACACCTGACGCCGGAGCTTATTGCTGTCGCCGGAGTTCTGCCGGAAAACAGAGGGTCCAGTCGGTATACCTCTCCGCCCAATTTCTTTTTCTTTTCACATTTATCTCACCGTAATGAACTGAAACACACTAATAAACAGATAAAAACCTTGAACCAGTCAGTCGTCTTTTCTGGTTATACCTTGATGAAGAAGACGATGTATTCGTTATCATATAAGTTTAATTAAAATCAACTTATTAATCGGGTTAGACACACAGTCCAGCGGTGGACTGTGTGCACAATAAACACTAACGTCTCAAGTTCGAATCCCGTTTCACACACGCTGCTTTAATAAAAACCATTTTTTTGTTTAACTGAACCGGAGTCGCCACTGGTATATGTTAAGTATATTAATAACCGGAATAATAACCAAGTTAGACACACAGTCCAGCGGTGGACTGTGTGTTTGTTTATACCACAGGTCACGAGTTCGAGTCCGGTCTTCTGCACCGACTCGGACAATTATCTATTCTTTTTAAATAAGGCAGAAAAGGAAATAACTAATTTGTATTTAAGTATAATAAAAATCGAATTATATAACATGTTAAACACACAGTCCAGCGGTGGACTGTGTGTTAGTTTAAGCCACAGGTCCCGGGTTCGAGACCTGTGGAGCGCACCGTCCGAATTGATTTAAACTGTTTTTAAAATAAAATGATTTTCGGTTTAAACTAATTAATATATATATAATTAAAATCAGATATATAACGGGTTAGACACGTAGCTCAGTTGGTAGAGCTGCGTGCACGCGTACGGGAGGTCTCGGGTTCGAGCCTCACTCAGCGCACTTGTATTCCGATTCGAACCGGTCAACGGTCAGGTCAACGGTCTACGGGCAGGTCAACCGTCAGAAAAAAAATCAATTTTTTTTATTATTTTTATTTAATTATTTTAATTAAAAACCAATTAAAAATACTTAAAAATAACAGTTTTAAGGTTAGAAAATGGCCTTAAACTCACAAAATTCACCCAACAATCCTACTAAAATAGATTAATAAAATCCGTTTACTTACCAAACCATAATGCGATTTATCTAGGTTAAACTCACTCGTGGTTAAAACCACTTCACGTGCATTCAACGTCATCAATCGAACGCACCCACTGTGAGTGAATCTTACAACTCCCCCTTTTAAATTACACGTTTTGGGGTGTGTCATGTGTTATGAAAATAATTAATTTATTTATTTAAACTTGTGCCATACCACATCATGACCTAAACTTAGATTGTTTTTATTGTTGTGATTTACTTATTTCCTTTTGTCAAATTATATGAAACTCATACATTAAGCCCATCAGTTCCTCGTGGGAGACGAGTAGAACATCGCGTGCTTCAAATCAAATTCATTATTGTTCATGTGTGTATCATTGAGTTTATATTGTTTGTAGTTGTGTCATTCATATTATCATGTTTATGCAATTCATTCATCAGGCCCCTCAGTTCCTCGTGAGAGACGAGTTGAGCATCGCGTGCCTCAAATTGTTCCATTATTGTTCATGAGTGTTTCATTTAATATCTTATGATTGTTGATTAAGTTACATCTAATTTTACTCATGTTTGGTTGTGCACATATTTCATAATCAATTTAAATAAATTTGTTCAAATGTTTTCCATAGGATTCACTCGCCAACATTATGTTGATCCAAAAACCCTTTTACACATGATAGCCTACTGCTCCGCATAGAGTAAGGATTCAGGGCTTTCAAACACTCTAATGGACGTTCAGCCTATTTATTACTTTTTTTTCAATGTGATCTAGGGCCATACATTTGTTCGATCAAGTATACAGGTGAACAGGTTGAAGCAAGGAAAACATAGGATATGCCTTAGAAGAGAACAAAGAAGTTTAGATTGTTAGTTAGATCATGTTGTAACATTTATTGTAAATTTCCATTTAATTTGTATTAATGAATATGAAACGCTTAATAACTGTCATGAGCTTTGATGATAACCCAATCATGCCCCGATCACCTTTTCCGCTGCGGGTCGGGGTGTGACA
Source organism: Scalesia atractyloides (assembly GCA_947069175.1). Taxonomy (NCBI): domain Eukaryota; kingdom Viridiplantae; phylum Streptophyta; class Magnoliopsida; order Asterales; family Asteraceae; genus Scalesia; species Scalesia atractyloides. The sequence continues at coordinate 22,885,352 of CAMTDV010000006.1, forward strand.
TTTTTGAAAGCCCGAAATTTGGCACAAGGGTTACAGTGTCCCCTACTTTAGGAAATTTCGTCCTGAAATTTATTCCAATGAGACGATAGAGTGTGTTTGGAATAATTGAAAGATAACAAATCTCGAGATTCCAAAGATGCGGAGCATCATTTGGTGTTAGGAATGTTTGGGGGATTCAAAGCGGAAACAAAGATATTCAAATTATCTTCAAGTTATTCAAACCTTTAGAACTTTTGAATTTATAAAGCATCGTCGAGTGTATTAAAATTGTTTTGTATGACAGTATGTTATACTTAGGCATTTAGTGTAAATCCATAGCAAACAAAGGGGTGTACATTCAAGCCTAGCCATACGTACACGGTTTCTAACGGCCCATGAGGTACATCTCATGTACCATGAGCATCTCATGCATAGGAGACGGGTCAACATACCTATGGCATCAAGGTCGTTACCTTTAACACCATAATTACTCCTGGTCGGCTCGAATAGAGTTAATGAATGTATTCGTCTTAGTCAGTGTTTCAAATGAACACATAATAGATAATAACATAATCACATAATGGTCCAAGATAACATAACACCTTCAAGTGATCCGAGTAACGTTCTGAGGAATAACACAATAAGAACACTTATATATAGGAAGTACATCGGCGTATCCACCATGTTCTTATTGCGTCATACCCATGCCGTTACCCTATCACTCTAGATTTTATGCCACCATACTTAACAAGGCTTACTATGATTCTCATGCGTCGAACTTCATAATTAAGTGTGCACCCATAATTATTCGTTTCGTCGCATAGTCCACATAACTCATCTTGTTAAGTGAGGGAAAATGAATAATATGGTCGAAGCAACAACTAAATAAATTCAATATCATCATAACACAACATCTATGAATCAGAACATGTTTCATACTAGCAATGATAGCACTACTTATTTTGCATACCACAGAATGAGTAGTAGGTATTTCATTCTAGTACAAATGTTAATATATGTTTCACACTAACCAAACTAGTAGTATGCATCATATACTAAGCATGGATTGTCATAAACAATGTAAGTATTTCATGGCAATATTTTGAAACCATGTGCTAGGTATGTTAGGTCAACATACTAAGCGAAAGTGTATTGGTAATCATGTACTATACAAAACAAACCATGTATGTAATGTCATAAAAACAAAAATAGTAGTGATAAGCACATAGTATTTGTAGTTTGCAGAGATTGTGTGAACGCACTATTGTGAAATCACAATATGTTAAAATAAGAGATTTAGTTCCTAATAATAAATAACAGAATCCTCGAAGTTGGTACGTAGTGTATATTAACACAAAGGTAATCAAATTTCGAATTTGTAGATGGAATACGAATAACAAAAATGGAGAAAAACTTCTTGAAATTTATATTGTCATTACAAATATAGTTGAAATATATACATTGTCTTTGGGAAATAAACAGGAATGTAAAAACTCAAATGATCATAAGTGCTTGACCAACAGCTTGAGCTTCATTGACATTGTATACTCGTCCATTTGCGTTAACAAGCTTAGGGCAGTTTTGCTTGAAATGATTTAAATCACCACAATTGAAACAAGCTCTAGCTGGATAGCGAGGGCATGTTTGAGTAGGGGCTGTTTGGTTTTGGACGCGACAGGTCGCAGCTAGATGTCCAAAAAGACTACAGATTGTACACTAGCGGCATGGAAATTTGCTAGGTGGTGATAGTTGTAATGATTGCACCGAGGATGTTTCCCACGATAAGACCCCTAAATGGTACTGATTAAGTGGGATTGGTGCATCAATCGTAAAATTCTTTGAAGTCTTACACTTCTTAGAATTTTTGGAAGGTTCACCCTTTGTTTCATTTAGTTTCTCTTGTATAGTTTCATTAGTTCGTTTCTTATTAAATGGTACTGAGTTAAGTGGGATTGGTGCATCAATCATAAAATTCTTTGAAGTCTTACACTTCTTAGAATTTTTGGAAGGTTCACCCTTTGTTTCATTTAGTTTCTCTTGTATAGTTTCATTAGTTCGTTTCTTGTTTCCCTTTCGAAAAAGTTTCCCCTTCTAACTTGAGAGTCAGTTAGGGTAGCGGCTAATTCCTTAGCCTCCCTAAGCGTTGCAGGTTTGCTGCCAGTGGCAATATCTTGGATTGGATCAGGTAGACCATCAATGTATTTCTCAATGTCCCGATCCAAAGGTGTGACCATAGTAGGGCAGAGTAGGCTCAACTCTTCAAACCGATCTGTGTAAACACGGTTTTCACCAATATCTTGTTTTAGGTAATAGAATTCGGTTTCAAGTGCCCTTATTTCGCTTCGTGGACAGAATTCTTTCATCATAAGATTCCTGAATTCTTCCCACGTTTGTGCCATAACTACTTCTGCACCTCTATCTCTCATGACTCCATTCCACCAAGTGAGTGCTCTCTTTTGGAAAACACTCGAGGCGAACTCTACCTTGCGTTCATTAGAACACTGAACATGGCGGAATGTGCTTTCTATACTCTCAAACCATTGTAAGGAGCCCAGTTGCTCCTTCAAACCCATTAAACTTGAGTGGTTTAGCTAAGTTGAATTGTTTCTAGTTACATGCGTAGGAACATTGTTGTAGTTTTGATTAACTTGGGTCACAATGTCTAGGAGTACAACAGCTAGATGCTGAGCGATTATTGCTGCCACTTTAGTGTTCCAAGTGACGTCACGGTGAGGAGGCATCTTGAAGAAGTAGCTATAGTGAAGGCAAAAATAAGTGAGATCTTATAGATTTGTTATAAGTTTAAACATCACAGTGAATTGAAAATCTTAACTTGGTATTCCTTCAAAAATCTTGTTCTTGTATTTAGGAAAAATAGTGTTGTGGATTTTATTTTTTAGATTGCTTGAAAATAAACTTTTTGTTATATTTTTGGATGAGAAAATACACACCAAATTATTGGTTATGTTAAAAACAATTTCTTATCCTTTAAAATTTTATTGTTTTTAAGATAAAAATATTTTTAATTGAATCTTTTAAAATAAAGAAACTTTTGTGGATTAAAATTGAAATTCTCATCCAAATGATAAACATTTTGAAAATTTGAAAGACGAAAAATAGTATCTGAAAATGAAGTAGGATTATAAAGTGTCGTGAATTGAAATGGAATTTGTTTCAAATGCATTGAATATGGTCACTAATATATGTTTGGTCGGATCCTAAGATCGACCAAACCGGTCAGATTCGAAAGTCAAAGCGGTGATCAAGACCGTTCGACTTACGATCCTAAATAAGCACTAAACTAGATTTAACATGTTAGACATGTCAAAACATGTCTAACTAAGTTATAAAAATGTTTTGGTATCAAAACTTGGTGTTTTGATACCCGAAAATTATTCCGTCGTAAAATGCACATAATGCGCATTTTTTACCGAAACTTTGACTCGTCACTTTGACTAGTAAACGTGGTAATCAGTAGGTATAATCGCAAGGGATTATAACCTTCGTGATTCGATCACGTTACAAAGTTCAATTGAACATTGACTTGACAAAAAATGGTCAGAACCGAAAGTCAAACAAAAAGTCAAATTGTTTAACTTTTAGCTCATAACAAGCTAACAATGAAAGTAGTCTAGAATGGAACACTTACTAGTGATCCAAGGAGAGTTCTTCAACTCTAGGAAGCTCCCAAAATGATCAGGAACCTCCAATGTAGAAGATAGGAGAGAAAGATGGAATGAGCAAAGAATGAGGTTGAACATGGAGGCTATTTATACTTGAAGCTTGATCATAGGATCATGCAAAGTGTTATGAAATGTTCTAGGATCATAACAAGTGTTTAGTGAGATGTTAGAAACAGGAGGAAGGTGGCAGACTTCGTGCTAGGTGGCAAGAAATGAAGCAACTTTGCAGAACTTGTAGAACAAGCAAAAATCTATTATTGGGCACCCCTTACGGACGTATGGGGGCACCTCTTATGGTCATAAGGCCCTGGCAGGGGCGTTAACTTTGAAAAATGGCAGATTTGGCCCCTGGACTTGTTTCGTCGCGTTTTATCACTTCTAACACCCATTAACCTAATTTTTAAGCTGTATAAGGATGTTAAAGCATATGTAAATTAATTTATGCTAAAAAATGTCATGGATGTCGGTTTATTCGGTTGTACGGTTACGCGTTTTGCTAAATTACGTAAAGCGCTTTAACGAACACGAAAATGACTGAAATCCCGCAACGATTGTTGTTTTTTGCAATCTCATCAATACAATATAAGATTTTATTGATTACAAGAATTTCTGGATGTCTACTCAAGGTCCGTATTAAAATACGAGAATCGGCAGACTTTCGCAGTTTGTCAGAAATGGTCCCTGAACTTGTATAAACTTGTTTTTGTCATTCCTAAACCCTCAACAATTATATCTAAGTTATGTAAAGAGTATTTAGGGTATGTGTAGCTTATGTCCTTTTCCCCATGTGTATGTTACGTTAAACAGGTTACGCTTTAGTATTGGTTAACGAAATGCCTTCAAAGTAAAAGTTTTTTTAAAAGCCCGAAATTTTGCACAAGGGTTACATGGGTCGAATGCATAAAATGGTAAGTAACCATGTTTTGATGATAAACCAATAAAATTTTAATATAATATCTTCTGACGTGAACAAATATAGATTGAAAGAGTAAAATGGTAAGTAACCATGTTTTGGTGATAAACCAAAAAGCTTTTAAAATAAGACCTTCTATTGAAAACCAATATCTGTCGAATGAGTAAAATGGTAAGTAACCATGTTTTGGTGATAAACAAATAAACTTTAAAATAAGACATTCTGTTGCGAACCAATATGGGTTGAACGAGTAAAATGGTAAGTAACCATGTTTTGGTTATAAACTAATAAAATTTTAAAATAAGACCTTCTGGCTCGAATTAATATGGTTTGAACGATTAAAATGGTAAGTATCCATGTTTTGGTGATAAACTAACAACTTCTTAAAATAAGACCTTCTATCGTGAACCGATATGAGTCGAACGAATAATATGGTAAGCAACCATGTTTTGGTGATTGACCAATGAATTACTAAAGTAGGACCCTATGGCGTCAACCTTAACATGTCAAATGGGTAAGATAGTAAGTATGCGCCTTTTGGCAATAACAATACATAGTTAGTGGAAACGCTAAAAGGTATGCTATGAACTGGTCAAATGGACAACCAGGTTAAACAGGTCAAACAGTGATGTTTTCACTATTTGGATACGATATTTGATGTTTTGTTTGTAAGGTTTCATACTTTCAGGTAAGCATAATGTACCGATATATAGCGATTAGAATCGCAAAGTATTGATATGGGTCATTGCTTTGATCTGTGCCAAGGATGTGTAAAGGATTATACTATCGGTAAGGGTTTATGACCCGAAAAAAGATGGTTGATCCAGATGTGGCAAGTAGATTAACTCAAGTAAGATATACCTAGTATTTGGGTATAACGATCTTTAGAGCCAATAACATGTCTGCAATGCAATATTTCAACCAAATGGATTTTAAACAACTAAACCATTGAAAACTTTTATGTCACCAAATGGTTTTAAACCACTAAAACATTGAAAAGTTTTATGTCCTTAAGGGCATAATAAATCTAGATGAGATAATGAGCTAAATATGCCTGCTAGTTTTCATTTAACATTATAAAAAAGTTTTTCGGTTCGAAAAAGGACTAAAATTGACTAAAACGCCTTGGATAATGTTTCGGGCAAATTACCTCCAAGATAGATTTCAAAATGATTACTTTGATAGAATTGTTCATTTTGGTAATATAGGAAAATAGGAGGCATGAACTCGATTGCATAATGCCTCTTAACGAGTCGATTGGGTAATCAACTTCGAACCGAAAGAATAATTTAAAAGAGAAAAGGATCGGCTTTAGATCATGGGTTTGAACCTATAATTATGGGGTAAAGTCTTAAAAATGATAAACTTGAAGTTGGGTCAAGTTCGGTGCGAAGATTGTGAAATTCTGGTAGAAAAGGGTGTAGGGGTCAAAACTCCCAGTTCTACAAAACATATGGAAAAGTGTTCCCCAGGAGCCACGCGAAAGGGGGACACTTGTACTAGGTGCAACACGTGAGAGTGTGAAAAATCAACAAAAGTCAAACAATGCTTCCTCGTGCCATGCAAGGAAGCTGGGTGGCCCCTCCGCGATACGCGAGGCACCCTATTTAAGCGAAAATTGTTTTCTTCGTTATATCAATGTGTTGACCGTTTAAATTAAACACTAATTGTTTATAAATTTTTATGATATTTTATCTCTAAAGCGGGTACCGGATGGAAGGACGACCAAGCACGCGAAGAACCGAATACTCCTAAACCGCCTATTTCGTGGAAGCATCCTTTCTTAAAAGGTTAAAGCATGATACTGAATGGCAAAGCTTTCGGTTTAAAACCTTTAATTTGTAAAATGTAAATCAAGTGTAATTATTCGTTATACAGGTTCATATGGGTTATCGGTTAACCCAGACAAGTAAGTTATTTGTTTGAAATGAAAAAAATTATGGACCAAATCATCCTTTTATTAAAATATTTATTAAAATGGGTTAGAGTGCTACATCTCTCTCATGTCCACAAAACCTATCAGCTCCTTGATATTCATGAAAGACGTTCCTTGACCTTTGTGTTCATCTTCGAGTTATTGTTTTTCAAGGCCAAGAAATCTTCGTCTTTGATAAGTGGAACCTCATGTTCAACAGCAGGAATGTTGAGACTGACTGATGTTGATGTAGACGTAGTCAATTTGTGAAGAAATTTTGCTTTTCAAAAACAAGGGTTTTAGGGCTCGTATGTGAGTTTTAGCTTTTCAGGTGAATGATTGTTCTTCCTAATTTGAAAGGGTATTTATATGGTTTGGGAACGTGGGTATCGTTGGTGGTTAGTATTTAAGTTGGTTTATGATAAGTTAATTGAGAATTAACTTTATCTAAATTGTACTTAATAACTTAAATTCAGTTTTATTTTGTGCATAGTAATAGCCAAGTTATATGTTTTTCTCTTGTGTGACCCTTTTTGAAAGAGTGATCCAATGATATTCCTTCTAGAAACTGAAACCTTCTGAGCATGTATTCTTCCCCCTCTTGAAATGCAAAAATTCTTTTTGTTTTCTGATGATGTCATCAGAAAATGATGTGATAGACTTGGTTGAGTTTCTCATGAGTTTGTTTACCATATACATCTTGTCTTGGTTGCTTAGTCATCAAAGTACATCGAATCATCAGATTTATTTATTTATTATTTATTTGAGATGAGATGAGAGGGAATGAGTATAGTGGAGATTTTCATACCTATAATGAAGTTCCTTGAGATAAGTCTTTAATGTGTTCTCCTCTTTGATAATCTTCTAGTTATCCTCTTGAGTTTCACAAATTATTCAAGGATTCTTTTTGTTTGAAGATAGGAGAAATATATGGGATATATTGACAACATAAGTGATTGATTATTCATCAGATTTTGATTTGAAATGTTTTCTTTGACTTATTCAACCAATTTTGAAGTATCAAATTTCATCAGAATTTTATTAAGTGTATTAAATTATTTTCTATCCGACAAAAGTAAATTATAATTATCTCCTTTGTTTTTTCATCATATTTTAAATCTTCTTCCTTCCCCTGTTTGTTGAACTTTTTATCAGATTTTGATGTTATCCCCTTTTGTTTTACCAAAAAAACTTAAAAGCAAAGATAAAGAAGAAATTAATATTATAATTTATATATATATATATATATATATATATATATATATATATATGTATGTGTGTATATATATATTATAAAGAAGAAAATAACTTAAACTAGTAAAAGAAACAATGCTTCAGCGTAAAAAACCATGGCAATGAAGGCTCGGAGTTGTGTCTCTATTCCATTGTTGTTGGCGGTTGGCACAAGTTGTGTGTTCTGGAAGTTTTCTCGAAACACCATCTCTGCCTTGGAATACCTCTGAAATCTAGTTGTCTTGTGATCACATTCATCAAGAAGCGTGGATAGATCAAGAATGGCCTGGTAGAATACAAGTTACCTACAAAATCTGTCATTACATAATGAGAGATGTTGCATGGAATATCATGCACTATTGTATGCACAAATTCCATGAGCTTGTAGGAGATTTTGTTGAAGTTCACGGTCTTCTTTGAGAAGCATATCCCAAACTAAGTGACCAAGAAATGCCATAGATGGATGAATCCAGACTTTGATATCTGCCTTGTTGGACCATACACTCTATATCCCATGTCCCCGAGGGTATTCTCCAATTCCTGGTGGGTGAAGGTCAACACATTTTTGTCATCATGGAGGTGAAGTGCCTCTCTGATGGTTTACTTGTTCAGGATGATGGGCTTATTCATCACCCATCCTACTATGGTGGTCAACCTCCTTCATCAAACATATTCTAGTAGTGTACCAAAACTCATACAGTATATCTGGATGAATCCAGATATTGGCGGTAATGGCTAAGGCCAAGAGTAGGGTCAAGATGACACTGCATCTCTCCCATGCTTCACCAGCAACTTTCAGCCGGGCCCTTAGGTTATGGCGGGGAACGTAGTTCAATGGAAAGTGGCTTGCATCAATGTGCTCCATTTTGTTTGAGGTTTGAGGAAGATGAAGTGTTAGGATTAGGGTTTCTAAGTTAGAATGAGAGAGATGACAGTGACTTGTGATAGAAAGAAATCTCCAAGTGGTTGTCATTTATAAGCTAAAGTGCATTTTGCCATAAATGGTACTACAACTTGAGATTTTGTATCGGTATACTCCTTATTGCAAAGATCTGATGTTAGAGGAATAAAGGGATGTTTAGACTTACATCTCTTCTCATTTATGATATGGCGGCCAGGATCTGTGAGGTATACCTCATTTGTTGTCCAGGTGTCGCATATTTCTCTCTAAGTAAGGATGAGTAATCAATGAATGTTAAGAAAGAGAGTGGACATAAATTTAATCATGCTCAGATTATTTACTTTATGACGAAAGCATGGTTTCAAGAATGGTTTCTTATATGATTTTATCCAAACTTACATACCTATATTTAATTATTCAAAAAAAATTACAAACAAAAAAATGACTTGGGTTATGTGATATGCATTCATGAAAAACATTTTTCTGAAAAATTCCTATTTCTGATGGTTTATAAAATTTCTGTGTGATCTATCAGAATCTGCTGATTTTATCGAATTTTTGATAAACTATATCAGATCTCTGATGGGTTATCATATTGTCATCAGATTCCATCAGAATTTTTCTTTCTTTTGGAAAGGTTTGTTTTTGATATTTCTTCGTATATCATGTTGACCATACCCAACTTGCTGATTAAAAATTGTGCCTTTTCTCATTAAGAGGTTTTGTAAGAATATTAGGAACTTTGTTTTCTGTTGGGACAAAATACATTTTAATATTACCTTTCTCTACATGATCTTTTCTAAGTGATATCTGACATTGATATGCTTTGTTCTAAAGTGATGCATTGGCTTTCAAGTTATTGCAATAGCATTCTTAGAGTCACAAAGTATTGAAATCTTTGTCAGATTTACTTCATAGTCTATTAGCCGAGTCTAGATCCATAGAATTTGTGAGCAACAACTTGCTATAGCTACACCTTCTGATTCAGCTGTGGATGTGAATACACAATTTTGATTTTTGCTTGCCCAACATACCAATTTTTCGCCCAACATCTGACAAGCACCAGATGTGCTTTTTCATTAAAGTTTGTACCTTGCATGATCTGCATCTATGTATGCTATTAAGTCTAATTTGTGCCTTTGGGATACCATAAACCTAGATCAGATGTTCCTTTGAGATATTTAAAAACTCTTTTGACTGCTTTTAAGTGAGACTTTTTAGGATTACATTGGTATCTTGCTAGAAAAAAAAGTTGAAAAATATGATATCTGGTCTACTTTTTTGTTAAGTATAACAATGATCCTATCATTACTCTATAAGTTTCAATATCTACACTTTTACCATCATGATCAGAATCTAGTTTATTTCCTGTGGCTATTGGAGTTTTTGAAGATGAGTAATTCTCAAGTGAGTATTTTTCAAAATGGTTCTGAAATATTTTGATTGACTCAAAAATATACCATCACTTTGTTACTTTACTTGAAGACCCGAAAAGAAACTTAGTTCACCAATCATGCTCATTTCAAAATGGTTGGTCATTAGATTTTCAATCTTTTTGCAAAATTTTGGATTAGTTGATCAAATATGATGTCATCAACATATATTTGAACCAACAAAGTGTGCCCTTTGTGTGTTTTAAGATAAAGGTTGTGTTTATTGTACCTTTGGTGAAGCTAGAATTAATTAGAAAGTGTGAGAGTGTTTCATATCATGCTCTGGGAGCTTGCTTCAAACCATACAAGGCTTTGTTTAGTTTTTAGATATGTTTTGGAAATTTTGGGTCAACAAAGCCATCAGGTTGTTGTACATAGACTTTCTATTCAGTCTTACCATTCAGGAATGTTGATTTTACATCCATCTGATAAACTTTGAAATCTTTAGATGCTGCATAAGCAAGGAAAATTCTGACGGCTTCTAGTCTTGCAACAAGGGCAAAGGTCTCATCATAGTCTATTCCTTCTTGTTGGAAATAGGCTTTGACCACTAATCTTGCTTTGTTCCTTTTTATGACCCTCTATTCATCATATTTGTTTCTAAATACCCATTTTGAACCAATAACATATTTGTTGGTTGGTCTGGGTACTAGATTCCACACTTGACTCTTTCAAATTGGTCAAGCTCTTCTTGCATTGCTTGAACCCAATCTGAGTCACCAAGTGCTTCATTGACAAATTTTGGCTCTATCATGCTCAAAAATCTTGTATAGAGACATTCATGAGCAGTTGCTGATCTTCTTCTAACACCTTCCTCTGGATTACCAATTAGATCTGATGGAGAATGTCCTTTTATCCACTTGTTGTGGTTATGTGAATTTATCTAATTATTGGCTTGATCTCATGAAATTCCGCTTGCTTCCCCCTGATTGATGATTGGTTCTGAGTAAACTTATCAGAATTCTGACTCGTCGTTGCATTTTCTGATATATTCTGATCATTTGTTCCTTGTATTTCTGATGTTGTAACCGATTATCTGCAGGGTTAGTGTATGAATGATTTTTGCATGTTTTATTATGGTTGTTTTCCCAGTCATAACCTAGATGTTCATCTGTTAATTAATTAAGAAGATATTCAGAGTTTTCTATATGATTTTGATTGGTGCTTTCTTTTAGAATATCATTAGAAACTTTTGTTTTTGATGAATCATCAAAACATACATACAAACTTTCTCTTTGTTGGTGCATATGTCTGTTGCCTACGTCATTATGTATTGAGTCTGAGAGAATAGGCTTAATATGTTAGAAATGATGCGTATTTAAATGAGATATAGGCCAAGTTCAATGGTAATGGAATGTATGAAGTCAAGTTCGCCGAACTTGACTAGGTCAAGTTCACCCGAACTTAGTCTCTCACCAGCGAACTTGATTAGCTATAAATAGGTGCCTTGGTGATTTCATTTGTAACTTGAGAGATTTTGGCACATAGACGGCGAGGCTCTGTCGGATCCGGTTCTCGAATGTATTGAACTTTAGATCAATGAAAACAACATTTAAATGAGTAATTCTTGTTATTTGGTTAATTTGTCATTAGTTTCCGTCTAATTGGACAATAGATAACAAATTTAGGTTCCCGTGCTAATCGTGGACATTCCTACAAGTGGTATCTGAGCCTGGATACCTAAATTTGCTGGAATCAAGACAAGAATTTCTCTTATTCTACTCGATTCTATGTTTTTTATTAACATTTTTATATATTTGAACATTTCATGGACAAGATTGGCTAAAATTTGAACATATCATGTGAAATACACTTGTGATAAACCCCTGAGAGTTTGGACATCAAAATCAATCGAATTGATATCAAAAAGTTGGAAAAACCATGTTTTGTGTCACACCCCGACCCACAGCGGAAAAGGTGATCGGGGCATGATTGGGTTTTCATCAAAGCTCATGACATTTATTATAATGTTTCATATTTATTGATACAATTTAAAGGGAATCATACAATCAAATCATACAAATACAACATGTTCTATACATCTTTCTAGACTTCATTATTTTTCTTCTAAGGCAATTTCCTATGTGTTCCTTGCTTCATCCTGTTCACCTGTATAATATGTAAAAATGGTTTTTGGGTCAACAAAAGTTGGCGAGTGAATCCTATGAAAACATTTAAATGAGTTTATTGTATTGATTATAAAATAAAGTGCATAACCACATATGAGTAAATGTAGATGTAAATTTATTCACAAAACACATAATATTAAATATTGCACACACATACAACCATGATTGTTTTGAGGCACGCGTTGTTCAACTCGTCTCCGTCGAGAAACTGATGGGCCTAATGAATGAGTTTTGAGGAACGCGTTGTTCTACGAACTGATGGGCCTACTGAAGGAGTTTTAAGGCACGCGTTGTTCAACTTGTCTCCCACGAGGAACTGATGGGCCTAACAAAAAAATTTGCATACAACTTGACAATATGTAATACATCACATCAAACAATATTTACATTCTAAGTTTAGGTCAAAATATGGTATAGCACGAGTTTGAATAAGCGAATTAATTTAAGCGACACATGATACACCCCAAAACATGAATAAAAAGGGGAATTTGTAAGAATTCACTCACATTGGGTGCGTTCTCTTGATGATGTTGGATGCGCACGAGTTTAGAGAGTTGATCGATGAGGAATAACTAACCTAGATAATAACGAAAAGGTACGGTAATTAAGTGGATTTTATTAACAATTTTAATTGGATTTTTAGGTTTATTTTTATGAGTTTAAGGTCTCTTTCTAACTTTAAAAATGTTATTTTTAAGTATTTTTAATTGATTTTTAAAATAAAACAAATATAGAAAAATATAAAAAAAATATTGACTTTTGGGTTGACCGTTGACCGTTGACTTTGACTGTTGACCGGTTCGGTCTTGTGTAAGTATGCGCTGGGTGAGACTCGAACCCGTGACTTCCCGTACGCGTGCACGCAGCTCTACCAACTGAGCTACGTGTCTAACCCGAAATATTTCTGTTTTTATATATATTTATACACTATTTAGTTTAATCAGAATTTATTCATTTTAAAAAGGTTTTAATTATATCGAACCGGTGCATATTACAGGTCTCGAAGCCGGGACCTGTGATTCAACGTTGCACACAGTCCACCGCTGGACTGTGTGTCTAACCTGGTTAATATACTGGTTTTTATTATACTTAACATCTTTCAGTGAGTTAACCCGGTTCGGTTTTAAAAAGAGCATTTTTATTTCAGAGAGTGAGGTTGGGTCAGGGATCGAACTCGAGACGTGCGATAGTTGTTTGCACACAGTCCACCGTTGGACTGTGTGTCTAACCCGGTTATATATCTTGTTTTAATTATACTTATACATTAGTTCGACTTCATCTTCTTTGTTCAAAAACACAGACAACGATTATTCAACTGTTCTTGTTAAATTCGATTAACGAACTTATAAGTGATTGAAATGTGATGAAATTTAGAGTGTTTTGGACATGAATGTACCGAACATATGTCTTTCTCAGAACTCCGGCAAGGATCGTCGGCTCTGTTTCATGAACTCCGTCTGATCGGATAAATTAACAGTTTTGATCGGTTAGTTGTGAAATTGAATTACTAAACAATGATTATCATAAGGTTTAGATGATTATACCGATTCACAGCGTGATTTTGGAAATTCCAGGGATTTTTCGGCGAGTACAGAATATCCGGCAACGTCGTCTGGGATTGATTCTGTGTGATGGATTGATGTTAGTAATAGTCTAACAATGGATTGAAACCGAAAGAGTCGAGATATTTACCGTTTTGATGTGAGTCTCGGTTTTTCGGCGAAAGTCCGGTGATTGCAGATTATCTCCGGCGAGTGAAATTGATTCGAGAAATGGTGCCATTTTGAGCGAAATGATTACTAGAGGCTTGGGTGTGCATTTATAGGGAAGAATCAAGTTGAATTGGGTCTGATTTTAGTCTCGAGTCATGGTCAGCTTTTCTCCGGCGGTTACGACTGGTGTCGCGGGATTAGACATCGGTTATAACCGATGTCGACGTTAATACACGCGTTAAGTCAAAGGAAACCGTCGATAATTGGCGAAATCGTCGGAATTTCCGGCGACTGCGAATTTGGCGCGCTGATTTCACTGGGTTTGATTTCGAGTTTTGTTATAAATGTTATTTGTTTCATTATATAGCACAAGTGAGTCAAGTGGCGGAGTGGTTAAGTGTTTGTGTGGTTATGTGCGAGACCCGGGTTCGAATCCCGGCGTCTCCTGTTTATTTTTTTGTTCAGTTTTTATTATAATTATAAATTATGGTTTTTAAATTCCAATTTATTTATTGATTATGTATCGTTTAAAATTAAAATAGACAATATATACGCGACGAAAATTTTGACTGACTAGTCGGTTAATAAACGAAGCGGGTTTGGTTAACCCGGTTTTTGACAGATGTTACATTTTGGAAACTAGTTTTTGCCAAACTTAACATCAAGTTCGACCGAACTTGATTAAAATTTCACTGATTTTAATCAAGTTCAACCGAACTTTATCGATTTTTCAAGATTATTATAGAAGTTCGCTAGAACTTGAAAGATAAGTTAACATTTTTAAGCAAGTTCGATCGAACTTGAGTAAATTTCTGTTGAAAACTTTATAAGTTTGCCCGAACTTATAGTTTTTCCTTGAATTTCTTTATAAGTTCGCCCGAACTTAAGAAACTTCTTGAAATCTCACATAAGTTTGACCGAACTTACATGTTTTTCTTGAAACCTTCACAAGTCCGCTCGAAATAGTTCAAATTTGAAATCTTCTCATCTAAGTTCGACCGAACTTGTTGAAAGCTAAAATCAAAATCTGATTTTCACACAAGTTCGACCGAATTTGTCTGTTGCTAACCAGTTTTCAATTGTTTTCTGATCGTATTTCCAGAAAAATCTCCACTTTGACAAAATGGAAGTTTTCCATAATGTGTTTGTTTCACAAATAGCTTCATCATCAAATGTTAATACTCTGGCGGCGAACCAGATGAATATCGATAATGAAATGGGTACTACGACAAAACCACCAAAGCTAATGAGTATGGACGAATTCGAAGGGTGGAAAGAAAAATTTGTGAATTGGATACAAGCAAATCAATTCAACAGTTGGGTTGCAGTTGAAGATGGTTATAAGTGGCCTAAAGATGAACGTGATCAAGATCTTCCGCTGAACAAATTCTCACCGGCTGACAAAGAAAATTATGTTGCTGAGAAAAGAATGATCAGCTTGATACAACAATCAGTGAAGGAAGATATCTTGATATTATTGCCAGAATATGAAACTTCACAAGAATTATGGCACTCTCTCTGTGACAAATTCAAAGGAAGTGATGAAATGATCAAGAGCAAAAAGGCTTTGATCAAGAAAGAGTTCGAGATTTTCATTATGATCAAAGGTGAAACTATGAAGCAGATGATTGATAGATATTGTCACCTCATGGTCCAGATGCGAAGACATGATATCAAGAGATCTAATGAAGAGCAAATTGAGAAATTGGCCGATGCAATTCCTGAGGGAGAATGGACAACATATCTGATGATTTTGAAGAACAGTCCATCTTGGAGACATTTTAAATTGTCCTCTTTCATCGACAAATTATAAGGTCATGAAATGGAGTTGATGAAGATTGCAAAATCAAAGAATGCTAATGTTGTTCAAGATGTCGGTGTTTATTACAAAGGAGGTTCAAGATACTCTGATTCAAAGTCCAAAAATTCAAACAACATTTAATGCAAATATGAATTCTTCTCCAAATCAGAGTTCTCTGTATGCTGGATATACAAGTGCTAGTTCAAGCTCTTCATTCCAAAATCAGAAAAGTTAGTCGCATCAGACAAACCAATCTAGTTCTGATTCAAATGTTTTCCAGTGCAACATAGCAGCCAATTTGAAGAATGTATTTCCTGAAACATTGGCCAAACAGCACATGGCTCTTCTTGCTACTGTTCTAGAATCGTATGAAAGTCTTGTTGCTGGAAAGATCGGTAATCCGGAAATGACCGCCGAGGATTATGATTAGGTGGACGAAGAAGAGCTGGAGCTGATGGATATAATAAGGAGTCTAGCATCCATCATCAGAAGAGTTACCAAGTTTGTGGCACTCACTGGAAGGGATATTGGCAATTCAAGCAACAAGCTTGGATTTGACAAGTCAAAAGTCACATGCTTCAGGTGTCGACAAAAGGGATACTTCAAACGTGAATGCAACAATCAAGAAGTAGGTGGAAACCAAAATCCTTTCGGCGGTAATAATGAGTACTACAAGAAAGCTCTTCAATATAAGCTATAGCCGAAAAGAACACAACTCGAAGTAGAAGATAAATCTGCAAAGACATCCGAACAAGCTCTTGTTGTTACTCATGAAGAAGATGGTTTTGACTGGAACAGATACATTGGAAAGAAAACTGGTGTTGCTATGATGGCAGAGGTAGTGGATGAATCTGAGACATCGTATGTTGTGCAGAGAGCTGAGGAAGAAGAAATAGCTTACCTTGAGATGCAAAGGCAAGAAGCATTGAAATCAGAGGCCGAAAAGG
The DNA here is from genome assembly GCA_947069175.1 of Scalesia atractyloides. Taxonomy (NCBI): domain Eukaryota; kingdom Viridiplantae; phylum Streptophyta; class Magnoliopsida; order Asterales; family Asteraceae; genus Scalesia; species Scalesia atractyloides. The sequence goes on from CAMTDV010000006.1 coordinate 22,901,998, forward strand.
TAAAATCTGAGGTAAGTATGTCTGACAAGGAAGTTGTGAAAGTTGTGGAGGTTGAAAAACCTTGCACAAAGTGCGCAAATCCTTGTGAATCTTGTATTGAAAAGATCAAAGTCATAAGAGAAATGACTATACACAACGAAACTTTTCGTTATGATTACAGAACCATGAAAAAAGCTTATGACAAAATGAACGGCACATATAAAAATGTTGAAAAAGCTAATCTTGAACTCAGTGCTAATGTAAAAATGTTAAATGCCATAGTAATTGAAAAACAAAGCAATTAACATGTACATTAACACTATTGCTGAAACAAAGCGTGAGCTTCATGACATAAAGATAGAAACAAAAAGGACAATTGCTGAAAAATTACACTACAAATGCTTATGTCATTGATCACCTTCTGCCTACGATTAAGTCAGAGGAAAATGTTGATAAATCAAAGCGTAAACAATACGGAAGTGTTCCTCTATCACTTCTTGCAAGTTACTCCTGCAAGAAAGATGATGAGATTGAAAAGACTTTTAATATACTACTTTTATCAGAAATGAAAGAAAAATTGTCTGAGAACATTGACGTAGACTTTACGAAATCAAATGATGACAATGAAGCGGTTATAAAAGATGTGGTTAAAAATGTGTTGAGGAATGATTCTGATAAAGGCAGCTCTAAAAGCGCCAAATCAACTTTGAACAACTTGGAATCACAATCTGAAGATGACGACACATCATCAGAATATGATCTAAGTGATGATCTTAATGTTGTCATGTACAAGATTAAGGAATCTGATCGATGACAGTTTTTCGATTCGGAACGTGAAAGAGGACCAACTTGATA